>OZ026613.1:17395788-17610788 GCA_964020975.1 Hermodice carunculata | reverse complement strand
CAGGAGGAGGAGGAGGAGGAGGAGGAGGAGGAGGAGGAGGAGGAGGAGGAGGAGGAGGAGGAGGAGGAGGACGACGACGACGACGACGACGACGACGACAACATAGGCCTTAGTTTGCTATACAGGCAGAGAGAATACCACACTGCATGGTCCTCCTCCGCTTCTCCTCCCCACCCTTACCTTCCACCTCCCACCCCATCGCTTCGTCAAAGACCCTACTTCTCATTTGACAAGCGAAATTGGCGGGGGGGGGGGGGGGGGGAGGTTCCGCACATGGGTATAGATTTACACACTGGAATGAATGCTGGAAATGAAAGAGCGAAGGTAAAGTGTGAACAGCAGGTTACGTTGACGTGTGATTATAAATATAATTCAGTGGACTGGGAATTTTGCTCCACAGCTACTTTCTGCGTAATACGAAATGAACATATTCCTAAATGCCACCCAGAATTTATATTTTTGCAATACCTACCTCACACGCATATAGCTAAATCTAGACCGAGGGAAAGTTTACAATGACGACCACAGATACAGACGTTAAAGGATAATTATGCTGTGCTTTGGATATGTCACAGAACTCATTTCCATCGCAGGAAAGTACACATGTTCACAGAAATCTAGTTCAATAAGCATTATGGCTACCGCATCAGCTTGAGCTTGCACAAAATACCCGATTCTGTAAAAAGGACATTACCATAATTGGACAAATATTTGCCAAGACTGAAGCAATATAAATGTATACATACATACATACATACATACATACATACATACATACATACATACATACATGCATGCATGCATGCATGCATGCATGCATACATACATACATACATAGGCTACATACATACATATGTATATTTATCAGCCGATAAAAATTGCCACAGGCGTTGACGGTTATGTGAATGTATTATACATAGGGCCTATATGCTGCATGAGTAACATCAAATAGACTAGCATATGTGCATATCTTGTAGCCCACATGTCAATATCGATGAACGAAAGTTACGATTTAAAACAAGTATATATAGTTGCATGATATCGAAACCCACTTCATCTATGCACCCGAACACGTGTCGATCCGTTTTCAATTAAAGTGATGGATTGATTGATTTTCTTAAAGAGACCCTTTTAAACCAGGCTACAGGTTAGTGTTCTAACCAGCCAAATCAGCTAAATATCTCAATCTTCGGCGTGAATGAAATATTTCCAAGTTTTCTTCTTGTCGATGCGCGTCTCTTTTTGCTGCTGCCAGCACAGACACAGTTTCCCAAGAATGTTTTTTTTTCTTCTTTTTTTCTTACTGTCGTCGTCGACGTCATCATATGTTGTGCAAAGTTATAAGATGCTGATCAGCAGACTACGTATCTGTTCTATTCAATAAGGCAGTTAAACGGGGACGGGGATAATGGCCGAAAATATTTGTATATAGTAAACAAGTGACATCATCATCATCATCATCATCATCATCATCATGCGGTCTTTTCCGTATGCAAATTTATGACTCGGCGGATGACTCAGTCAAACGATATCATTATAATCATGCCGAAGTGGTCCTGGAAAATCCTCAAACGATGGTCCGACGAGAGAGGTCACGTGAAGCTGCGTAGGCCTGACAATTATGCTGCTGTTGACACGGGACAGTACATGTAGACCTACCCATAATGCCCGTGATGTATCCAAGACTAAAGAGTATGCTGAGACGTGTGTGTCCATCCGGTTTGGTAGGCCTATCTCAAAGCCCGAAACAGATTAGCGTGATATGCTGTCCGCAAAACAAGATGTTTCCAATACCTCGTCAGGATCAGGAGTCAAAAAAGACATGCTTGTATTACACAGTACCACACAGGTGTCCCAGTTTGTTCCTTCACAGCTGAACAATTGTTGATCAGATTTTTGTTTTCATAATGATTTATTTATTTATTTATTTATTTATTTATTTATTTATTTAATATATGTGTAGGCGTCATGTTCTAAATATGTATTTGTATTTTTTACGGACCTGAATCTCAATTTTGTTCCAAATTTAGTGATACACTCTCCATAATTCCTATCTTGTACACCACTGGGGCTGTCCTGACCTCCGGGAATATCCGTAATTCCTCCCGTTCTGTCCGTATCCCCCTCCCGTTCTGTCCGTATCCCCCTCCCGTTCTGTCCGTATCCCCCTCCCGTTATGGCCGTGTCCCTGTTTTAAGTCCCTCAGTGTATAGCCGTATACCCATAATTGTTTTAAACATATTTTATCAAATCAATTGGGAAACAGGACACAGTCCTATATGGATCCCTCTTGAAAACAGAAGAGGAAAAATGAAACGCTTGACAACATGTATAGGACGAGTGCAAAGAGAAACGCTACTACAGTGACTGGTACAGACAGAGTGGCAAGCCACACGAGAAGAATTATACACCACCAGACATGTTTACAGATAGGTATAGAATTGTTTGGAGTGGACCTTAATACCTGTAAAGTTAACTTAGCATTTCTAACTGAAATTAACAAGTATATATATCACACCATCAAGTGTCAAATCTGGCTGTTAAGATTATATGTATCTATGTACTGATTTAAAAATACCTAGCATTTCTAACTGAAATTAACAAGTATATATATATCACACCATCAAGTGTCAAATCTGGCTGTTGACATTATATGTATCTATGTACTGATTTAAAAATGGACATTTTTTCATCAAAGGTGCAGTTTTGTGACCCAAATAGAAGCAATTGAACAGTAAAGGATACAAGAGGTAAGATCGAACTTTTCAGTTGGTCACGATAAGTTCTGTACTTCGTACATTCGGAAAAATAATGAATTCGAAATGCATCCTCTTTCGCCTTTCCACAGGCACACCGAGGAGAGTCTACTAGTACTACACCGATATTAAATAAATCAGCCTGAAGCTTACTGCATCTCATGCGCAAACGTGCATGGATGGAGAATCGCCATACACTCTCCTCTCACCCATAGAGTATAAGTTGTTACATTTCATAGTATTTTTGTTTAGCTTAGACTTAAACTCATCAATATTTTCGGAATCACGCACTTGCGTTGAAAGACTGTTAGGCCTACACAGTCTGACCGTAGTACTAGTAGACGGGAAGAAGGATGCGTCAAAAAGATTAGTCGGAGTTTGTATCAAAGATAAATTCCGGTTCGATCGCACTGCATAACGATTTCTGTCCTGTACATAATTTGGAAGTAAATTTTGTAAATACATGGGACCCAACCCATGTACTATTTTATAGAACAGAGTTAATTTGCTTTTACTTTTAGTTCGGCGATACGATATTTTTTCTAAACCAGAGTCATCGTAAATAAGATGATGCTTAGCCTTAGTACCTCTAATTGTACCTGTAATGACTCGTGCAGCCGCCAATTGTACATCTTTAGTAAAATGTTAAGATTCCGATGATGTACATCCATCCCAGACCACAGACTCAAATTCCAAGATAGGACGAACAAAGGAGAGGTATATATTGATTTCGAGAGACTTAATTCCTACTTAAGCGCATTTGTAAGTGCTTCAAAATATTAACCATTTCCATGCCTTTATTCGTAATTTCATTTATGACTGGACCATGTTAAATCCGACCGCACTAACAGTCCGAGATGTTTATGTTCTGTATCCGTTTGCAAGGTTTGATCCATAAATACAACATCAGGATATCTTCTGGGTATTCTCTTCCTTGAGATAATCATGGATTTGGTCTTAGATGGATTAAAGACTACTACTAATACTAGCCACTGCTGCGACCATGACTCAATTTCCTGTAAGTCAGAATTAAGGGAGGCTGTTGCCTTAGCGGGGTCGTCTACAGTAATAAAAAAAGGTGGTATCATCTGCAAATAGTTATATATGGGACTGGACTACATTAGCTATATCATTTATGTAAATTAGAAATAACAAGGGACCCATGACAGAACCCTGGGGGACACCTGCTTCGACTCGGCCCCAGGAAGAAGTACCGCCCTGGATCACTCGCTGCTGACGGTCACTTAAATAATCGTCAAACCACCTTAGTCAGCAAGTGTCCGGTTATCCCAGCCTTTTGCAGTTTATGTAGTAAACCAGGATGGTACATTCTTCCAAACGCTTTAGAAATGTCACAAAATATTATTCTAACTTCCTTTTGCAGGTCTACTGCCTGGCAAAAATGATGATAAAGGAAGATTACTTGATTAACAGTGTTGTCACCTGGTATAAAACAGATCACGTGACTCGAGACAAGGCGTTTTTACAACGAATTAACCACCAAATTATGACAAACTGGTCAATATTACTGATTATGAATCATTTGCAATGATATACAATATCAATCTTTTCCAGAAATCAAGCTAATCACCAGAAAACTGCATTTTGTAATACCGACAAGGAAAGACATATAATCACTACCGTCACTTTTCAAACAAAAGTCTTTTGTGTTCGTAAAACGTTACCAAGTTATTAAGGATTGACCTGATTTGTTTCTTCAAGGTTTTTATTCTTCCGTGGAAATGACCACTTCCATAACTTCCCCGTCTAAAGGCTTAATTTTGGCGTTGGAACCGGGAGTATCCATTTGATCATCCAAACGATCCGCCATTTTCACTCCCGGTACGCACGTTTCCTACCTCTCAGATAGGAGTTTACCACCGCTTGCCTCCCAAATAGGGCGTGTCGATCATCTACCTTGGCAGTGTTTTGACGACCATGCAGGTTTTAGTCAAGCCGAGAAAAATGAGGGCGCTACGGTTCCATGAGCATCGATCTGTATGTCTCGGTAAAAGTCTATGACAAAAATCAAAATAGCAAGAGGTCACGGAATATCGGGAAGGAATCGAGGGGCAGAGAAGACACTCGATACTCGTTAAAAATATCACATACTACTGAATAAAAATAGTGATTGCTTCTGGGTATGAAATGGAATAACAGCTGGCACGACTTGGTTTTCTCTCGTCCCTGACAGGGATGTACCTGCAAGTGAAGTAGGCCAGTAGCATGCTAAATCCACGCAGCCTATAAACGTATTCGCCTTGTCCCACGAAACACGCACGTACAACCGAGTGTCTCGTCTTATAATTACTGAGTATCCAGTCCAAACAACAGCGCAAAGTACGGACCTTGTAAGGAAATAACCCACAAACCACTGGACTTGAAATTTTACTAAACGTTTATTTTGAAGTCAGTCTGTTTTCACACCTTCCACCCGCGGCCCGCTCCCCCCTCCCCCCCTCCCCCCAAAATGAGGTTTTGGTTTGGTTTTCTAAATTTGGTCTAGTTTAGTTACAACTGGGCCTCAAAATTTGATCATTGCTGTTTTGGTTTTGATTTCTGAGACATTCATTACATTCGTTCTGCGAAAAACAAACAAAACGAAAAAAAAAAAAAAGAAGACCCTGCTGATACGGAAATCTGACGTTTCGGTTCGAAGAAATTTCGTCCTTTCGTTTTCCTGGAATTATAATGCTATTTTCAAACTCGTCTCTTCATCACATTTCTACAGAAAAGCACCTCAACGCCTTAAAAGAAGACACATGCACGGTGTGTTTCTCACTTGAGATAACTTTATCCATGATTATGTGAATCAATATCAATTTTAGTTAATAAGAAATCTACTTGAGAACAAGAATTCTAAAATTATGTTTAAGTGTGTTACAAAACTGTGAAACACGATCTCACTTTAGTGAATTCAAATCAGATTTATTCGTGAGTGACTTTTCAAGACTGCACTTGTGGTGAAATTTCTACTGTCGTAAGACATACTTTTATAAATTTCTCCTGGTTTGTCCTCCCAGGGACGTGCTATTCCTAAATAGCACGTCCTTGGCGTTGCCACATATATCATATGAATGCTAAACGAGAACCCAGGCCGATCCAGTATGGAAGATCCAAGCACACTTCACACATGCACGGTGACAAGACCGATCGATCACTCAGGACACAACACATCCAGCCCTCTGATATATGTATACGCAACCATTTTCCTTTGGACATGTTAGACGACCCCTGGGAACGCTGTTGGCAGTCTCACTCCTGCATTTCAGACCTCACTCCATATTTGGTTGACACAAATTGTTTCATCAGATATTTTTGTTGATGGTTTTACACGATAATTCCAATATAATTTCAGTCGTCACGTCCCTTCATTATGTCTGTCAACACAGGCATTTTATTTTTCCAGGAATTCTCTCTCTCTCTCTCTCTCTCTCTCTCTCTCTCTCTCTCTCTCTCTCTCTCTCTCTCTCTCTCTCTCTCTTATTTTCTTGGCTTCAAATATTTGTCCGGAGTTAATCTCGGACTTCATAACACTTAGAGGCTCAGAATTCGGCATGGTGGAACCTGTGCGGATGAGACTTCTTTTTTATGCAGAAATAGAGAATATCTTCAAAATTTTAACAGATATAGATTTTATTTCAATTCCATACACGTTATTGACTATTGCACACCGAATGAATATTAAACCAAAGTTGTGGCATCCCAAGTTACACTAATTAAGGACATTTCTAATTTTAAATAACGGAAAGTTCGAAAGTTTAATATCATTCAAACTTCGATCTATATTTAATACAAAGAGAAACTTAACAAACCAAATTCTGTAAGTCCATGCACCGCTTGAACACTATCAAATCCGATATTCTAATATAAGAGCAAAGTCCTATCTGTACCATTAACTGAAAAACTGCATAGTTCTATAAATCATTGTAGCAAATTAGTTTTCAAAAGGAACAAATCATATTCATAAAATTCGAAATTTTGAAGAAAGTTTTATTAGCTTTATTATGGGCTTTATGAAATCGGGTCATCAGCGGGGAACCAGCACAAGACTTGTTTCGGTGCCATTAATCGCCGGACAAGTCATTTTGCTAACTGGCGGTACCATGTTTGCATTTGCAATATAAACATCGCGAGCTGAAGTGTTACGGAATAAAGCGAATATGATGCTCATTTGTTAATAGGCCTACTTGTAAATGTAGCCCACATTACATAAATATAATGAAATTACAAAAGTCTACACCTAACATTCATAATTAGGCCCACCAAAATTGAATCATAAAATCAATTAAGCATGATAAACCCCACACTTACCTACAGCGCTTGGTCTTAAAACAGACCCATGCTCTAGGCCCACCTGACGGAGTGACCATTCTGCCTCCAATGAATATTAGATTTAAGTTTTCGCACCTTTAATTATGCTAATCAGGGGCAATTTAAGTGCTAAATTTTCGAAGTCAGTGACAGTGTATCAAATTGAGACACCTTTCGACCGTTGCACCCCAACTGGAGATTGAACAAAAGTCTCAGCATTTTGGTTGCTAGGGGCAGTTCAAATTCTAAATTTGGAATATCCTGAAATGTATAGTTAAAAATATATAACTTACAAACTATAAAAAAAAAAAAAAAAAAAATCAAGATAGTATAGAACATGTTTTTTTAAAAATGCACTTAACTATACGGGGTAAATTACAAATTACTTATAAACTTATTTTTCATCTTTATTGGGTTTTTTAGCCAGTGAAACCATTTATTGTTTATTTTGTACCTTGTATTTTTTTATATAAACTGAAACTGTATGTCATTTTGTAACTTTTACCAATGTGTCGTTCTGGTTATATACTCCTGCCCCACTGCCTGTCTTGTCTGCGTCTCACCTTTTAACTTCTGTGATTAAGTCTGTCCTGCGCAATCGTCCAGATATCCACCTGTCTGTCTACATGTCTGTCTGTCTGTCTGTCTGTCTGTCTGTATGCCTATCTATTTGTCGCAAGAGGGAATTAAATAGGGCATTGCATGCCCTCTTCCCGATTACAAATTTACTTTGCTATGGTTTAATTTTGTATTTTGGACAAAGTTGGAAAAGTTCTGGTGATATGTTATTGATCTGTCAGTCAACCACCCTCTTAGGTTTCAATGGGTCAGTGAAGGTTCTGCGAGTAAATGAATGGGCATATATATGATTAATTTGATTCACCAAAAAATGATATTGTACCATGACTGGTGGATTGTGGCGAGTGTTTTGGACAGTTCCTGGGTGTAGCATTGCCTCCAACATATAGTCCACATGCGTATTATGCCTGTGTGACACTTTGTGATCAACGACGAGATGTCATATTGGGTTCTCTTATTGTTTTTTTTTAGGCTACTTTACCAGGTTTTTAGCTTTCGGAAATTCGATGGGAATTTTACATTGCCAAGAGGGGATTTGTTTGGATGACAAATATATATTGACTGATATTGTGAAGATGTGATAGTCATATCATTACCGCCATTAGCAATATCATGGTATTATACTGTACCGTTAAGGGATAAATTTCAAATTCAAACTCAACTTTTTATTTGAAACCTTCTCCTTTACAACGGGGGCACTGCGACGCGGGGTAAGTCGCAGTGAGTCCAGAGCTAAAACATATAGCCAGTGATAAAATGTATATAAAATGATGAAACAGGTTACCTTGTACCCTGTCAATTTTCCCCACTTTACGGCCCATTTTACCTCAGTGTCGTTTCTGTTAACTTGAACTTACGGTGAAGAAATTTATATGAAATCGCAGCATTTCAGCGAAGTTTGCTTTGATAAAAACAAACTGCTGAAAATCGTAAACCCTTTGAGTTTAATATCTGATAACCCCAACACCCTCAACAACCCGCCATCCACCCACACGTCAAACATATGATGTGAATATCGCACCTTTCCCTGCAGACATATACCTTTTCGTCGCTTACCCAAATGGCAGAGGCACTGCTTGGGTCCCATTTTGTCATGCTTACCCCCAACGCCTTCGGGGCCAAATACCTGTTTCATGTTTCAGCATGGTCAGAACTTCATCTTGGCTATACATTATAATTTTCACCCTCACGCGTAGCCGTCTATATATTACAGGTTTGGTCATCAAAGATTTAAGATAAAACTGAGGCCAAAGAAAAAAAAAGGAAAAATGTTAGTGTTCAACTATTACACTTAGACCCCCCCCCCCCCCAAAAAAAACTCTTCAATGGTTGGCAATTGCAAAGTAGACTGGGGGAAGTGAAACAACAAGTCGGTTTTAAGCTTTTGATTCGAGAAACTTTGAAATAAAGTTGAGCTGTTTGTAGTACCACTCACAGACTATAAACATTTTGCCCCCCAAAGTGCACTGCATGTATGCTGTTGTTTGAGCGTGAATATGAATATATATATATATATATATATACACATATAATGATGGGGGGGGGGGAGAAGTGGGTGTGGGTGTGTGTTTGGGTTGGGGATTTTAGGAAGAAATGTCAATTTGGGAGAAACAGTTTTCCTTTCTCGGAGCCTTATTTCGACTTTCAGTATTTGCGTGAAATATTTTTAAGGTCAAGTTTTTCAAACAGATTAGTTAATTTGAATTAGTCTTCTTCAATTGACTGTTTCATATCTGCTAAAAGGAGCATTTATTTTCATTTAATAAAAGTATATTTACCCAGGGTAACCCGTTCAGTCAAATACTGTTTTTCCACGGCACGGAGCCTTGTAAGCTGCATAAAGTTTCAATAAAACGTAATAAGTGACCGTGATGTTACAACGACGATTAAACGTTTTAGATCAAGCATATATAAAAATAATATTCCCTGTTCCTTGACTGAAAATCGTCTATGTTTCCACTGCATTTTTTAGAAAGTCTGGAAGACAGCTCCACACTGCACTAAGTCATAAGTTTAAATCATATGATATCGTAACAAATGGGCTTTTCTTCGAAAGGTCTTTTTGCATGTTGCTGTTTAATATGAAGAGTGAGACTCAAGCGCGGGTCCATGCATGGGTGGTTATGCCTTGGGTGCGCCAGCACCATCTACTTCTCACCCCCCCCCCCAAAAAAAAATGAAAATAAAAAAAAAAAATAAAAAAAGAAGGATTGGATTCACTATTGAGGAGATGCAGGTTTTAACTCAAGAGACCATGCACTTATTACGATGGTGTAGATAAGTATTCCATTTTATAAGCGTAAATAAGTGAACCTTTTAAATTTACATTTTAGCAATAGGAGACATTCATATTTAACTGCGATCCTGCTCACTTCCTGTGTTGCCGGGGCAACAGACTGATGCTTCCACCATGATCAGGGCAGATTTGTATTATATACTACATTAACATCCATAAATAACACCTTTTCAACAAAAAGAGAGCCCATATCTAACTTTTTTTAGGCATCCTTTATGTTTCAAAAATATGTTAATACATTTTCCTAAGATTATTGTGTGTTTGTGTTGTTCATTTTGTTGAGAAAGTACTTATGACCATGCTAAATACATGGATCTGCCCTGATGCAGGTGGCTCCCTCTCCCTCCCTCTTTTGCTCATTAGGTGTTACAGTAGGACCGCATTTAGATATGAATACATCCTATTTTACGACAGAAATTGGCAAAAAAAAAAAATAAGATTACAGCTCTTATAGGCCCACATGCATAATTATATTGACATTCACATTTTGTTTTTTAATCAGTTTAAACTCAGTCATTACATGCAATTAGAGTGGAGATATGTTTTTACCAATATTACAATTCCATAAAAATATTTCCAGTTTAAATGAAATACAATTTAATATTTCATCTAATACATTTATAACTACGGGGTTTAGCCTAAAATTGCGTGTCATATCTTAGAAAGCATCAGTTTTTGAAATTTAAGATTAAATGTAAAATCAAGAAACTAAAATAAAATCCTAAGTGTACCTGGTGTAATTTTGAAAATATTGTCTCCGTAAGGTCACAGATTTGGGCCTATAATTATGACTTTTTCAAGCACGACATTGGATTTGGCAAAACTTTGGTTAAAATTGCGTGTCATGTCTCAGAACGCATCAGTATATCAAATTTAAGATTAAATGTAAAATCAAGAAACTAAAATAAAATCCTAAGTGTAATTTTTATTATTATGACTTTTTCATACACGACATTGGAAGAAAGTAATAATGAGAAAATTTGTTGTTTTGTAATCTGCTAGTAAACTAAACAAAAGTGAAAATGAGCCAAATGCTGTTGATATGCTCTATTTTTAATTTTCCACCTGTTCGTGAAAACAAAAAAAAAAAAAAAAAAAAGGAAGGAAGGAAGGAAGGGAAAAAAGCCCCGTAAAAATGTTGAAACAGGATTTTCTTCCAAGGAAAAAACCTGGTGTGAATGAATACATAGACCGTAATAACACCTGAAGTTAACTCTGAATGGATGGAAAAAGAAAGGAAAAAAGCCCCGTAAAAATGTTGAAACAGGATTTTCTTCCAAGGAAAAAACCTTGTGTGAATGAATACATAGACCGTAATAACACTGAAGTTAACTCTGACTGGATGGAAAAAGAAAGGAAAAAAGCCCCGTAAAAATGTCGAAACAGGATTTTCTTCCAAGGAAAAAACCTTGTGTGAATGAATACATAGACCGTAATAACACGGAAGTTATCACTGAATGGATTGAAAAAGAAAGGAAAAAAGCCCCGTAAAAATGTTGAAACAGGATTTTCTTCCAAGGAAAAAAACTTAGTGAATGAATGCATCGACCGTAATAACACTGAAGTTAACACTGAATGGATGGATGAATATCGTCGATTTTTTTCCCCCTTTTACATGTGTACAACTTCAGCAATGACTTTGTTCGTGAAGAGATAGGTGCATATATACCTTGATTTAAGGGGAACAATATTAATGTAGCCCATACTTAAAAGAATGCATTTTTAATGGCATGAAAGTCTGTCGAATGGCCAAAAAATATGCCAAAATTCAGGAGCTTCCGGGGGTGGCGGAGGAGGAGAGCCGAGGAAGGCTCCAACCCCTGGCGCCCTGCCAGGGCTCTGTCCCGGACTCCAGGCTTCCCTCCCTCACACCCGAGAGAGCACTTTCAAACTTTCTGGATCCGCACCTGAGAGACTGCGTATGGACAGCATATGACGTAGTTGTGACTCATCGCCTGCTGGTTCCGTTGCCATGAACCGAACTTTCCCGAAAATCAGCGAAGCGCTAGAAAGGATGTTGAAGCGAGGTCTCTGAGCCTGCGTGGTAAACGCCCATTGAGTGAGGGTTGGCGGTCTATTGCTGAAATTTCTGTCGGGTACGTTTCTTTATGAAGTTTTTTTGCACATTTAGGGACATCTAATAGCAGTTAAAGCTTGGGGTATGCCTTTATTGCTGTCTGTTTAACTCTGTACAATGAAATTGATCTTGTATTTGAAGCCGAAGAAGAACCGGTACACGGGACCCCAGGCCGACATGATGACGAAGATGTCGGACTCGGGCAAACGTGGTGTAACCTTGTTCCGCAGAGGAAAACTTCCGCAAGATTTCTGTCAGCCCAATCGACAGCATATATATTTTGATTATGTTTTTGAAAGTCTGATATGCTCATGCGTGTAAAGACTTAGTGTGGCAGTCAAGTTGTATGACAAAGAGCCCACCGTTTCATGAAATTTTGTTGCTGAAGTTCGTGGAACTTCCAATTTCCATGTGATCTTGAGAACCAAGTCGGCGCCCGTTTGTTGCAGCCGAGCAATTTAAGTTCATTACACTCAGGTCGAAAGATAGAGGACATTGCTTGGATGGTGTATATTTTTTGTTGTGTTTCGTTTGGTGTGTCACTTTATTCATTATTAATTGCCTTGATGATTTTTATTGTAGTATTGTACAGTCATCTCGTGAGATTGGTCATTTTGATTCGCGACGTAGAATTGTGAATCATTAAGATCAAAAAGTTCGCGCCAGCCTGCGCCTAGAGTCAGACAAATCATGATCAAGGAGGCTGTTTGAGTTAATTTTGAAACGACGAAGAAGAGAAGGTACGGACGCAGCCGAATGGACATGAGTGATAGTTCTTCGGAGCTTTTCTCACAGAAGGACGTAACATGTCCTGGTGCCACAATTATAAGTTCCGGCTTGTGACCTGGATTCGCGTGATCATCATAAGAGGCGACAGCTAGGATTATAACATTTGGCGCTATGGCACAACAGCGTGGTTCTCGGTTTATAATTGACAGTGACTATGTACTTAGCAAGCATGGTCTTGCTGAAAGTTTCACAACGCCAGGTGTATATACATTGTATATATTATCTGCAGGAAAGATCACAGGGTATGCTCACTGACGCACATGTGTGAATTTAACAGGGAACACATGCACAAGACCCAAAATACTTGTACCTTCCCCCAATCATTGGCATTGAGGGAAAAGTTAATGATTGTAGTCCTCAGTTCTCCTTGGGATTAACAAATGAAAATACACTGAAAACGCATTATAATGACTGGTAGATATCCGACACATTCACTGAACGACACACCTATTTACAGGACAAAAAGTATTTTCTGTGTTACATTATTCAGTTTTCTGAAACATTTTCTGGAAACAGATGGTGTCATTATAAGGAGGTTTCACTGTAATATTACTTCCATGCCATGTGGATGCACATGTTAATTACGCCTATATTTTATACCTGGGCCATAGAATTCCCTTTAATGGAAATATCAGGCCCTGTTCTGCTTAGTCTGAGAACTGTATTGCATTTGTATTAGTGTCTTTTTGTACAGAACCACGCACTGGTAGTCATTACCCTATTCTGCAGTCAGAACTCTTTACTGTCCATAAGCTAACCTGCCCTTGTCTAACATATACAGATGGAAGTACTATTGTCCATATGACACACGTTTCTCTGTAAAATTTTGACATATGCTTTTTGTGTGTCTTTTTGTCCAAAACCACTTCCTGGTAGTCCTTGCCATATAATTTCTGCAGTCCAAACTCTTTACTGTCCGTAAGGTAACCTGTCACTATTTAACCTGTATACATATCTGGAAGTACTATGGTCCGTATTGCATACATTCTTCTGATGAATTAGCTAAATAAGTGAAGTTTAGCTTATAAATGCAAATAAATAATACCTGTCAAACCAAACATAATAACTAAATTTTGTATAGTACAAGTTCAGGTAAGAACAATTTGACTTACCCTGGACCAGTATGCGCCCTTTCTAGCTTGATAACTTACCTTAGTTAAACCACCTGTACAAACTGAGGAAAACCCCATGATGACACCTGCTCCTCACTTTGAAAGTTTCCAAACCAGAAAGTTCTATTTTGGTGCCAACCCTGAGTCAGTGAGTGAAGTTTGTGACATTTGAGTAAATAATGGAACTCCATATTCCTGTGACTTTCATAGTACATCATGTAAATGGTTAATTCTTTTGACTTGCTGTCAATTTTCGATAACCATACTAGGATGGCCAGAAAAATTGATATGGTCCCCAAGTGTCTATGGAAAGTTTCTTAGGAAAAAAATAAAGTTTGTGATACAATATTTTGGTTGATATCGATGATAAATATCAAAATTGGACCATCCTGATAATCAGAACTTGTGTATTTAACATATAGTGTGTTCATATTTTATTTATATGGGGAGATTCTCCACATTGTTGTAGTTTTATATAAAATATATGTAACAGAAGAAATAAAGATAGGAGGCTCACTTTGATTGCCCTATTCGATATGCACAGCCCTATGCATAGTATATTTGGGGAGAGGGAATGGGAGGGGTATATGAAAGGGTATAGGTTGAGTACACTTAATATCATCACAATTTTGGATGGCAAGTTATGTGATGTATTTAATTTATAATTTTACCTAAGCTGACATGCCAGTCAGATAAATTTTTGCACTGTTTATGCTTATTTTTCTGTCATAAATATCACAGAATGTATAATGCTGGTAGTACCCAATCCCTCCCATGTCACAGCTGCCACACATTTTTTTCAAGGATACTCAAAAAATATCTCTATATTATTATGATCATTCAAGAAACAGGTCTTTATTGTATATCTCGATAGATATTTGAGCAAATACCCCCTCCATGCCCAAGCAATTATTCTTTTATAAACTTTGCAGAGGTTGGTCACTAGGACATGCTATGACACCATCAGGGGTGCCTCCTGCCATGAATACATTTTGAAGATAAAAGCACCCCAAAACTATGTGCAATTTGCACATATACATTGTAACACCATGCCACTAGACAAGTGAGATGTGACTATAAATAGTCTGAGTAAACACCAAAGCTCACGGTTAAGCTTTTTGAACTCATTGTTAGCAACATCTGTTGTTGTCAATGTGCAGGATTATCACGTAACAAATGTACATTAAGGGTTTAATAGTACCATGCTGCAGCCGTTGAAATATTCAGTTCCTGAAGAGCCACTCAACTGCTGAGACCAGTCAGACGAACAATCCAGCACCAAAGATGGAGCCAGACCCTCATTTCGTTTTACCAACTTGGATTAAGATAAACCTTTGAGTGGTAAATTGTTTTTCGCAAAATCTGAAAAGAAAAATTTTCTCTGATAAGACTTTGCCAAATCCTTCAAAATTGTGCCTTATTTGTTCAACAAGAGGTGCTGTTTTTTGTTTTCTTTATTTATTTTTAAACACATTTTCCTCTTTTCAACTTCTCCAAAACTGTCATGCAGCTGATGCTGAAACTTGGAAGAAATGTGCCTTTTTAAAGGAACAAAGTAAGTTATTCAACAGGTGGTGTTGTGGATCTCTGATTTTGAAGAAACTTTTTAGTTCTGTTACTGGTAGGTTAACACGGACAATCTAATTGATTACAATGCAAGTCAGTGGAAATTGCAACAAGAATTTATATTTTGACTTGTGAAACTGTCAGCAGAGTTACTTCAATACAAACCAAAGGTAAAAAAAATGATCCCAACTAATTGTAAATACAATAAACCTCCAATTATATCCTTTAAATATGGAATGAATATTGGGCAATTAATTTTAAACTTAAAATACACTGTTTAACAGTGTATTTTTGTAGTTTAAAATTAATTTAATAACATATTAAATTTTCACGAAAATTACTTGTTACAAAATTGCGATATCAAAACATCTGATAAAGATCATTCACTTCCTTGAATATTCTGGATTCCTAAGCTGCATAAAAATCCTTATTAATCTCAATTTATAGCAGGCACATCTAATTGTAGCACTAAACAATTATCAGTGGAAGTAACTCTTTGTTTAATTACTATCAGAAAACATTTTCATAAATACTCTTCTGCAATTCAACGTACACCAGTATCATAGTTTCTGGAGTATTAATAATTCTATGGAATTTGTTTCAAAAATTAAAAAATTGAAAGCTAAGAGTATACATACTTTGGATTTTTCAACACTTTTTACTAATTTACAAATTCAAAAAGTTGAATTAATATTGGAAAAAAATAATAATAATCAAAATATTCAAACATTTGGCTCACAAATATCAATATTAAAAAAAACATCTTTTTGGTCAAAAAAATGAAGAAGGAAAATAATTGGAAATCTTACACTATGGGACAACTTATTGATGCAATTCATTTTCTTTTCGATAATACTTTTGTTACATTTGGATCTCACATATTTCAACAAATAAATAGAATCCTGCTGGGTAGTAATTGCTTTCCTTTACTTGATCTGTATTTAACATGGTTTAAATTCGGATTCATGCAAAATCAAATGAAACAGATTTTAACCTAGCTAAAAATTGTCCTTCATTTCAATATAAATTGACTATATTGCTTGCCCAAACGATGGAAATTTCTTTGAAATTGCAAATAAAATTCACCCTAAAGAAATTCCTTTAAAGAGCAATGATGTGGATCTTTATCATTATATATTTCTAGATTTAGATATTAAGATAATTGATAGTAGTTTTGTGACTAAAATTTATCACAAAAAAGATGATTTCAATTTGGAAGTTGTTAATTATTCTTTTCCAGAAAGTAATATCTCTGTGAAATTAGGTTATAATACTTTTTTATCTCAAATATTATGTTTCAGTCATGTTTCGGATAAATTTATAGATTTTGCATTCAGAGTTAAGTTTACTACAATAAACTCATATCAAGAGGTTGTGAAATAAAGTTTTTGAAAAAATATTTTAACACTTTTTGTTGCAGACATCCAGAATATATATTTAAAATATGGCTTCTCCAATTTTTATACGTTCTGGTACTCTATTACATCATAAATAATTTAAATGTAAAAAGTTTCTTACATACTACATTTGTCCTATGTGTTTTTTATTCGACAGATAGGCCTACATAACTAAAATTCAGCTTTTTAAAATAATACATTTTATGGTCTAATAACTACATGCATAGTTTCCTCTGTGTAGAGTAGAAACTAGCTATATTGGTTTGGAGCATGCCTCGAGCTGGGTCCAGGTCACAGAGGGTATCAGACATGTGTATTCTATTGTAATTATTATTTTCATCATTGTTTTATTTTTAATCATTTTTCTTCCTGGCTTGACTTAGCAATTTAAATATCTGAATAGAACTGCTCATTTGTTTAAATTTCAGATATAATTAGTAAGGTTTTAGTTAAAATAAGTAAGGAAAAAGTGCATGAATGCATGAGTAGTTGCCCCAAAAGGTACAGTACCCCCCAACCCCACCCCTAACCCTTTATGCATCTTAGACGATTTGAGACTGAGAATTACCAAGCATTATGACGGAAATTGCAGTTGGAGGTTTCCCACTGATGACCCGTTTATTAAATTCATTTGGCTCTTTAAACCTAGAATTTTCAAGACATTTTCATTTAATGGGATGTAATTGATGAGTTATTAATACAGAACTAGTCATAGTAATTGCATGGGCTGTGAAATTCAGCGAGTTTATGATAAATAGGCCCATTTTTACCTCAGCTGACTTGTCAGTCAGCTGAGGTTTTTTGAGGGTCTGTCGTCCACAATTCACATTTTCGACTTCTTCTCAAAAACCATCAGCCAGATTCACTTCAAACTTGGTGGAAATGTGCCTTGGGTGGGTCTCTACCAAGTTTGTTCAAATGGTCATGGTCCAGTGATTTTTTTATTTTTAATGAATTTTTTTGTTCTTTTTTGGGTAAATCTTGAAAAATCTTCTCCGAAACCGCTCACCCAATTGCTTTGATATCACACAGGAACACTCCCTGGGACTACTAGTTCTTAATTTGTTCACCAGGTGGCGCTGCAATTTTTTCCTAATTTTTTATGAATTTTTGTGTGTTATAGCTATTTTCAACTTCTTCTCCAGAACCGTCACTCAGATTAAGCTGAAACATGGTGGATATGTTCCTTGTAGAAGGGTCAAACAAAGTTGCTCACTATGTGGGAATACTGTGGATTCCTGATTTTTAACGATTTTTTTAATTCGGGTACTTGTCGGTCAATGCAGCTTTCCTAGCTATTGATTACTATGGAAGTCAATGGGCATTCTAATGCTAATTCGCATTTTCTACTTTTTCTCCAAAACGGTCGTCCTGATTAACTTCAAACTTAGTGGCAATGTACCTTGGGTGGGTTTCTACCAATTTTGTTCAAATGTTCGTGCTCCAGTGATTTTTGGATTTTTAATGAATTTTTTTGTTCTTTTTTTTTTTTTTGACAAATCTTAAAAAATCTTCTTCTCCGAAACTGCGTACCCAATTGCTTTGATATCGTACATAGACACTCCCGGGGACACATAGTTCCCAATTTGTTCACCAGGTGGCGCTGCAATTTTTAGGAATTTTTTGTACATGGTTTTGCTATTTTTCACTTGTTGTCAGAACGGTCCCTCAGATTAAGCTGAAATGTGATGGATATGTTGTTGTGGAAGGGTCAAACAGTTGTTTACTAGGTGGCACTGCTTTGGATTCCTGATTTTTAAGGATTTTCAATTTGGGTACTTATCGTTCGATGCAGTTTTCCTATTGATTACTATGTAAGTCAATGGGCATTCTAATGCTAATTCACAGGACAACTGACACGAAATTTACTGCTTACTTGATAACTTGAGATCTGTTTTGAGTTTGCTACACATGTTAATTATTCTGTATGAAGGTCATGCTGAGACAGTACATGAATGACCTTGACTTCGTTTGTGGGGTCACAGTGCAACATACATGAATTTTACTCTTCATTATAACTTGAGAACTACTTTAACTTTGATGTTGCACATGTAAGTGTTCTTCTATAAAGGTCAGACTTACTCAGAAAATGGTGTCCTTGATCCTTTCCCAAGTTCATAGAGCTGCAAGTGTGATGAATGTCAAGATCAGCTGAGGCATGGGCTGTTCACACAGCCCTCTTGTTATCTCATCTGACTTGTCGGTCAGCTGATGTTTTTTGAGGGTCCGTCGTCCGTCCGTCGTTCAGAATTCACATTTTCGACTTCTTCTCAAGAACTGTCAGCCAGATTCACTTTAAACTTGGTGGAGATGTGCCTTGGATGGGTCTCTACCAAGTTTGTTCAAATGGTCATGGTCCAGTGATTTTTTTATTTTTAATGAATTTTTTTGTTCTTTTTTGGGTAAATCTTGAAAAATCTTCTCCGAAACCGCTCACCCAATTGCTTTGATATCACACAGGAACACTCCCTGGGACTACTAGTTCTTAATTTGTTCACCAGGTGGCGCTGCAATTTTTTCCTAATTTTTTATGAATTTTTGTGTGTTATAGCTATTTTCAACTTCTTCTCCAGAACCGTCACTCAGATTAAGCTGAAACATGGTGGATATGTTCCTTGTAGAAGGGTCAAACAAAGTTGTTCACTATTTGGGAATGCTGCGGATTCCTGATTTTTAACAATTTTTTCAATTCTGGTACTTGTCGGTCAATGCACATTTCCTATTGATTACTATGGAAGTCAATGGGCATTCTAATGCTAATTCACATTTTCGACTTCTTCTCCAAAACCGTCAACCAGATTAACTTCAAACTTGGTGGCAATGTACCTTGGGTGGATTTCTACCAATTTTGTTCAAATGTTCATGCTCCAGTGATTTTTGGATTTTTTTTGAATTTTTTTGTTCTTTTTTTTTTTTTTTACAAATCTTGAAAAATCTTCGTCTCCGAAACTGCGTACCCAATTGCTTTGATATCACACAGGAAGACATCTAGGGACTCCTTGTTGTTAATTTGTTCACCAGGTGGTGCTGCAGTTTTTTTTTGTTTTTTTTTTAATGAATTTTTGTGTGTTATAGCTATTTTCGACTTCTTCTCCAGAACCGTCACTCAGATTAAGCTTACACGTGGTGGATATGTTCCTTATGGAAGGGCCAAACAAAGTTGTTTTAATTGTGTTAGAGGTTGAAGTTGAGCATATAGTTGAATAGTATTGTCAAATACAGTGTTCATAGCCTGTTGATTTGTGTTATTTTGTTGTGATAAACTTTATGTCTGAAATGAGGATCGAACATCATTCATTCAGTCAGCTAATACAGAGTTCTCTGCATAGAGAATAAGTTGCACGTTACACTCTGCACAAGAATACTTGCAAAGAAAAAATACATATATTCACAGTGTCTATAACAAATAGTATTTCCCAATTTTTGTGCCCCCTTCAAAGAAGGCGGGCCATAGAGCTTTTATACATCTGGTCCATCCCTTGCAAGGACGTGGATGAAAATTTCTCAAGTTACGGTGAATCCTTTGTGGAATTACAGTGGTCCCCCTCTTATAAGGCCCCTCTCACTAGAGGCCACCCCTCTTGAAAGGCCAGCATTCTTGTGCAGAAAGTATGGTTTTTCCATTATATTCTCTCCCTCAAGAGAGGCCACCCCTCTTATAAGGCAAATTTTCGGTTGCATTTGGGGTGGCATTATAAGACGGGGACTACTGTACAATAAAGCTTGGGGGCTGGATGATGGTACTAGAATATGTTCAGGAGGATTCAGTGTAGCTTGACCCAGTTTTTGGCGTGGAGGGTCCTTTGGGTGGACGAGCTGCCTCTGAAAATTGGTAGGTTTTTAGGTATTAATTATTTGTGTATGCCCCAATAATGGATGTATGTAGTGGTAAGGAAATCTTGGCATAAATGACTTCTATCTTGGTGATGGTAAATCCTAGGCCCATGGTTACAGTTAAATATTCATAGTAAAGTACCTTTGGGGTTTCTTTGGTATTGATAGTTTTGACCTCAGTTGATCTTGGAAGGTCACTGACACTTTAGCTAAAGTTTGGTAATGGTCAGTTCTATGCCAGTGGTTATTATTAAACTTGAATAGGAATTTACTTATTGGGTTTCTTTTGGTGTTGTTAGTTTTGACCTTGAGTGACCTTGTAGCACCAAACCGACAACTAAGTCAGGATTGCAGATGGGTGACCTTTGAATAAAACTCACTGAGTATGAACGAATATAAGGAAAGAAAGATTGAAGCAACAGATTATGATAGTGGTCCCCCTCTTATTAGGCCCCCCTGAAGAGAGGCCACCCCCTCTACAAAGGCCACTTCTCCATTTAGCAAGTGTGGTATTTTCATTGTATTTTGGTCTTATAAGAAGGGGACCACTGTGTCTGTTTTGTGAACATCTTTTATGTTTGTGCAAACACAGGAATTCTGTTTTCCCAAAGTGCATTCTTTCAGCCTAAGTTTTGTCTGGAACCATCTCTAGACTGGTACAGCCAAAGATCCAGAATTGCACCTGGTCATAGCCCTATTATTATGTAGTGGTTGAGCTCTTGAAGGATTTCATGAAACTTGGTAGAATTGTATAACTAGGTAAGACCCAGATTGGAATAGTACTTGGGTGATCAGGACCTAAGTCTCAAGATTTTGAGAGCGATATTTCTTATTTAGTTTCTGTGTGATAACTAGGGAAGGATTGGACATAACTTAGTGAAACCAAGTAGGATTGTGAACCTTGGTAAAGGTGTAGTTTGGGATTGTATGTTGGTGAGCATCGTCTAATTTTCAAGGTCATAGAGACATGTATGGCTATTTTGTTTCCATACAATAACTCAATTGAAACGTTTGACATAATAATAAAACCACCCAAGCTGGCCATTGGACCTGTCTGACAAGCAGAGGTGTGACCCTAGCCTATAACCTGAGCATGAATGCACAAAGATTAAAGTGTCATAGTGGAGGTAGCCTGATGGGTCACAAGTCAGTGTAAGTAGTTGTATATTTATTCTGTGCTTGAAAGAAACAACTCAGTAATATTTTCATATTTCCATAAAAAGCAACTCATATTTGCTTTTATAATGTCCCTTTTTTCAGCAAGACACTGAACCCTGCACTGGTGTGAAGTAATGCACTCCCAGGATTGTGTAATGAGGTTACAATTCAAGACATGAACATTGCCAGTATGGGTATTGTTTCAGCAGGTACAGGGTTAGAGTTTCCATATATATTATAATTTTGAGGTGCAATCTGTGGGACCAATGAGTAGGATGTATCTGATGAAAATAAATAGCACCTCTTTAATACAGCTCAATATGTCTTATTTGCCAATTTTATTGACAAAAGTGGGATGCTGTTTCAGCAGGTGGCTAGGCCTATTCTGGCGATGTGTCCAGTGAAGCATGAGGCTGGTCTAAGCCTACTGAGATACCTGTGTTTAACACCTTTGTACAGTGCTTTGTTATTTTAATGGTGTTTTTCCAAAGTATATGCATGACGGCAGAGTTTACAGATTATTTTGGTAAATTACCGGTTAGTATATTGTTTTCATAAACTTAAGGTAAGAACATAATTCCAGGGCCAGGATTTCGGCGAGAATCCATTCTGGTAAAGATTCTCCTGAACTTGTCTTTCTTTAAAAAGAAAACTAATTGACAAAAATTCAAATAGATTCTTCCAAAATTTTGCAAAATTCCGGCCCTGAATTCTGTTGAAGACAGTCACATACATGCATTGAATTAGACTTTATATAGGTAGCATGGAAAAAAGTTTCCAATTCTAAATAGTATGGATTTTCAGTAATTAATCAGAAACAGGAGGGTAGCATGGAACACTGGGCAACCTAGTCTGTTTCAGGGATGTTTTCAGTGAAACACAAGGGCAAGCACAAAATAAAACAATACTTAGTATGATCAAGGAGGGTCTCTACCCTCCTTGATTTGATTATGTAATTTTAGAATTATGCAATTTACAAGGACATGAAAATTTAAATGATCAGTATCTTCAGAGGAAACATAGAGTTGTCAATCCAACTTAATTACACTTATGGGGACCTGTAATGCCCTTTCTTTAAACATTCACCTCCTTCATTTCCTCGTGCATATAGCTCTCAGTTCAGTCCGTATGAACAAGTGTTTCAAATTCTTTCGCAGTGGCAGTGACTGGCAGTACAATGATTAAAATGTTTGTGGGATCCTCACATAACTATTGTATCGCTTAGTGCAGCATGATTTGTAGTAATGTGTGTCGCTGGCTTGCTAAATTCTGCAGACAAAGATGCAGGAAATTTTTTTATTATCTTGGGGGGGGGGGGGGGAATAAAAAAAACTGTATTCCATCCTGGTCACATGACCAAAAACTATTACATGCCAGCAGTAGTGATGTAGTGCATTAACACATACACAAAATCAAATGTGCTTGGTGATGTTCGACAATGGCTAGCATTTAGGAGGGCACATCCAATTCATTTTGAAATTAGGCCTATGGGGCTTACATAATTTTTGTGGTGAATACCTACTTAACATAGAATTAATAGAATTTCACATGGGTAGGAATGAAAGGGGTCTTTTCCTGTAACTGAAGAGCATATTTGTCAGTAACGTTCACCTGTGTTCACTTGTAAATGGTACTGACTGATGTGCTCTCACATGACAGGAGAACACTGTATTTCACTCCACCCATGAGATCCTGTGTTTCCTCTTAATATTGCTTTCAAAGAGGTGATCATGGCCATCGTAGTCGTGCTGTCCTGTAGTGTTGACACAGATGCTGATGTAATTGAGACATTTGGAAGGGAATTAATGTTCTGATTCCCTCCTCACCTCAATCACTGCACACCTAATGAATATTAGACCAAAAGGCATAATATTTTAACTCAAATTTAGAACAACTGTTGAACATATATTTCAAATCTCTGTTATCAAATGTTTAATAAATAGAGTGATTCTTCAATTCATAGGTTGCTCACCATTGCAACTAATGAATGTTGAACAAAAGTTGTAGCTTTGTGATATAATGAGGGGCATTTCAAATTTTAGATAACTTAAGTGCCATTTCCCGTGAGACTGAGGCCATTTCTGGTATTATACTATTTTATTAAAAATTCTACACACTTGCTGATCTGAAGTGATAGTGTAGCCCAGGAAGTTGATCACCTCCCTTACAATGGGCCAATTCAGCTGTGGTACCAGAATATCTTTGTTACACACCTCTTGTGTTCCCAGATTTACTCAAGATACTCTTGGAACACATAATGTGTTGCTATCCCTAACTTTTCTATCACATCGTGCTCCCTGACCAGTGTCACCAGGCATACTGTAATTGCCATAGTTTGCCACAAAGCTTCCTCATGCCCCATTGCTCAGCACAGCTGATATGTCAGTCAGCTCAGCTTATGTGATATGTGAAGTGTCATACATGATTTACATGCATGTCATCATGGAAACTTGACTGAATCCTCTTTAAACCTAGTGGGGATGAACCTTGAGTGGGTCTCCACAAAGTTTGTGCAAATGGTTACATTCAATTTTATTTTCATATGTTTTATAATTATATCCCCCTTGGAAGAAGGTGGGGCATATAGCTTTGCACATGTGGGTCGGTCGGTAGACTGTGGTTTCCACACAATAACTCAAGAAGTTTTTGAGCTAGGACCTTGATACTGTTCAGGTGTATTATTCTAGTCAAAAGCTAGGCGAAGTTTGAAGATGGGTGACCTTGGCCTAATTTCCAAGGTCACAGTGGTACCTGAATTAACTTTGGTTTCCGCACAATAACTGAAGACGTTTTTAAGCTAGGACTTTTATATTGCACAGGATTATAGTCCATATTTGGGGCTAGGCGAAGTTCAAAGATGGATGACCTTGACCTCATTTTAAAGGTCACAGAGCCACTTTACTGAATATGGTTTCATGCTCTCTGCATAACTTATACCTTGATGCTAGAACTTCTATATTGCACAGCTAACAACTAGGTTCTCTGTAAGGGCTAGGTTGAGTGTAAAGATGGGTGACCTTGACCCAGTTTTCAGGGTTACAGAGAGATTGTAGAATTCCTGTGTTTTCTGCACAATAACTCAAGAAGTTTTTAAGTTAGGACTGGGATACTTGACAGGTCAATAGTTCTTGCTAAGGGCTAGAAGAAGTTTAAAAGTTTGGTGACCTTGATTTAATTTCCAATTTCACGTTGGTACCTGAGTTAACTTTGGTTTCCACATGATAACTGAAGAGGTTTTCAAACCAAGCCTTTAATATTGCACTAGGTAATTGTCCGTATTTGGGGCAAGGTCAAGTGTGAAGATTGTTGACCTTGACCTAATTTCAAAGGTCATAGAGCCATTTCTTTGAATATTGTTTCTGCATGACAGCTTGCATTTTAGAGGTAGCACTTTTATATTGCACAGCTTTATGGTTGCCTATAAGGGCTAGTTTGAGTTTGTAGATGGGTGACCTTGACCCAGTTTTGAGGGTCACGCACAGACAGTAGACTTCCGGTGGTTTTTGCACAATAACTGGAGAAGGTCAAGTGAAAATGAGTGACCTTGCCCTAATTTCCAAGATCATAAAGCCACTCTGCTGAATATGGTTTCTAAATGATGACTAATTTTTCAGCTGTAACTTTTATATTGTCCAGGTTTTTAGTCGTTTTTTAAGGGCCAGGTTAAAGTTTAAAGATATGTGACAATGATGTATGATCAAGCTTCACTAATTTTGTAAGGTCAAGAGTGCCCCATCTACCACTATGAATAGGGTAGCGAGGGCAAGGGTAATAAGGGCGGGGGGCATCTAGGTTTTACAAACATATCTTGTTTTGGGTTGTGGAGGGAAAGTAGAATCTTGAAAAAAGATTTTTGTGTTCATATTTTGGGGAAACTCTTGAAAAAGTCAGAAACTTGCTTAAAACTTCCAAGGGAACACTTCTGGATACCCCCAAGACCTTGTGCAGATTGTTTGAGATCCTGGTCGAAATCAACCAGTGTATGCCAAGGTTCAGTTTTGGCCCACTTTCTAATTATAATGTTTATCAATGTACGCATTTGTTGTCCTAAAATTTCAGCTTTCTATGTTATGCTGATTACACATGTAATAAGTTCACTTTCTACACTTAATTTATCAGTCAACCAATATACTGTGCCTAACTGCCTGATATAATTAGTTGGCTGCCAATGAATTATTGCTTAATATTCGACCCCCCCTCCCCCCAAATGCATGCAGTTTCATTTTCCACTGATAAAAGTACATTTCACATAAAGCTTACAGATAAAGACAACTATTATTTCACAGATGAGAGAATTTGTTTTTTGGGACTACATATTCATGAAAATCTTAGTTTGCATTCTTATTGGAGAAAAAAATTGGAAACAAGCTTTCTAGAATCCTTGGTATAATTAGACCCCAAACTACCTTCCTGAAAATATTATATTAGGCAGAGAAAAAATGATTGTTTCCTGAACCTGACAGACCCATCTTGACCCCCCTGTTAACTGACTTTCGACTGAAATAAAAACACTTACCTACCCAAAATTGTGAAATATTTAAGAAAGTAAACATACTAATCCACCCAAATTGTCAGACTAAAAAAAAAATGCCTTCCTACCTACCCCCCAAAATTTTGGTATGTTTAGGGAAACACATATATTTTGGGGGGCCTTACTATTATACAACCCTTTTAGTATTTATTCCTGCCACATTTGAATTATTCCATTCTTACCTTTGGGGTTTTCATGCTACTTGCATGTATATTTTTTAAAAATGTATGTTTTGTGTGCAAAACTAAGTATAAGGCTATTCATCTATTAAAAAAAAAAAATCAATATTCTTTAAGAAAAAGAAATTTTACCACATGCATATTGAAAGCAAATCACCTGCATGTTCAAAGTATATTTACAGGAATGTTACCTACTCATTCATATCCCAAAGAAGGAAGGTAGTAGTTGAATACATTCCCATTCGGAATAAATGTAAAACCACTAATATGAGATTATCTCCCATTGCTTCTCAAAAATACTCAGCCCTGCATTAAAGTCGATCTTCTCGCACACTTCTGTGATGGCTTTGCAAGTACACCCAACAGCATTTTATTGAACAATGCACTTATGTGTGTACCAATGTAAATTTGTATGTTTGTGGAAACTGACCTTCAGCTTATGTTGTGTGGTCTATTGCAGTGAAAGTTTATTCAGTCTCTCCACCTTGTCACAAATGGATTACATTTTTGGTTAAAGGTGGCTGCTTTGGTTTAAACATATTTAATTACGAAGAAATACAATTGGGAAACAGGGCTATGACCTATATTAATCACTCTTGCAACAGGGAATTAAGACGTTGCACAACAATCACAACAATGTTCAATAAGAGGTGTAAACAACACATGACATAACAGGTAGAGTGGCTATACCACACAAGTTGAAGATTTGGACCAGGGCATTACACCACAGATAGTAAAAGTGTCTGGGGTAATATTTAACCCAAAATTTTCTCACAATTGTGTATAATCTCAAGAGACAGATGTTTTGGGTTCTACTATGCGTAGAGTAATATGAATAATTATGTGCTGCTTAAGTTACGGCCCTGAGTCTGCCTTGGCGAGGTTGGCCCCTTAGCAGACAAGTGAATACTTAGCTGAGCCTTATAGGCTTTTTGTAATTTTCAGCTGTTTCTCTTGCCTGCAAAGCAGACCAAGTTTTGTGTTACTTCACTTGGTCTGCCCTTCTTTGACAGTATTTCATTTATAGTAAGGAAACAAAACTATTACTATCCCCCTCCCCCTGGAATGAGACACCAGTCAGGAAGTTCATCATCGCCCAGACCAGTAGTCTCCAGTGAACTGAAGCCTGTTACCATACTCAACCAATTAGAAAACTGAGTCACTTTCCCAATGCTGAAACAGTGACCTTATCAAAGAAGGGCCGACCCCCAGGATAGTAGACAAAATACACAGCTTGGGTCTGCTTTGGATGCAGCTGTTTCTTCCAAACCACAAACAGAATTCATTCTCTTTGAGGTGGAAAGGCTCTGCAATTATTTTTATCTGCTGTTGTCATCAGGCTTAGTAGTTTTTACTTTTAGCATTTAGCTGGCCCTTCATTCAAACTTGCTTGCCCATGAATACAAATTTCATTCAGGAAAGCAAAATTTTTGGTTGCCCCAAGGGCTAGTGCTTTGACATTTTAGCTTGCCCTGATTGGTATTTGACTTGTCCCAGGCCAGAGGACATGCAAATTGCAGAGCCCTGAGTGACAAGCGGCCACAAACCCAAAATTAAATTTGGAAGCCCTGACAACCATGTTGTGCAGTCACGGCATTGGGTAGGTTGGCATAAACATTCAGACGTTTCAAATGTTCTGTGGTCAACGCTGATTGGAACAAGTTCAAATTCAATCTTCAAACAAAACTTCCATCTTTGACAAACAGCTACGGATTAAGTACAAATGAAACCAAAGCCTCCGCAATCAACTTGTACCCTCTGACCTACATTCCGATCCTTGTATATCCGGCTGTTCACCCTGTCAAAAACCTTGTGTCGCGTGCCCTTTCAGGGACAAAACCAACACTTTTAGAGCTGAAGTCACTCAGCTGATGTACCACATACAGTAAAACCTCCCAATACCCAACACCCTTGGAACCGGAAAAAAGGTGTTCCGTATAGTGAGGTGTTGGGTATAGGGGTGTTTCCTTACATTGGAAATATATATTTGTGACCAAGAAATGGTGTTCAGTATGGATAGGTGTTCGGTTAAAGAGGTTTTACTGTACAACAATACATTGATGTCAAACCCACAATTTGATTTATTTGATTTTCTGTAGCCAGTGCCATTCACAATATGTTGGGCAGGTACGACACACTTTAAACAATGGCTTCAACAACACAGGTCAAGAAAGATATGTACATCTGGACACAATTTACCTGATCACGACGTCTGTAAATTCTTGTCACTGGTATGAGACGTTTATGTAGCAACAACACCTCCATACACTTAGCAATAGAAAGCATTTGGACAGAGGAACTGTGTACTACGGCACCATTAAGCCTCAACCAAAAATTGCAAACCAGTTATAGGCCTACATCATTCCAATCCATTGCATTATTTGCAGAAAGTTTTACACTAAAGCTAATTCATTCTGCCATCACCTACAAACACATGACTTGGGATCGGAAAACAATCACATTACCATTATGCCTTTGGAATGTAGGACATACAGACTCTTTTCACAGGCACTGCAGAAATGAACATCCAAATGAAACAGAAAGCAAGTGCAGTGCAACCTTAAAAAAATTGCTGACATCCCCAAGAAATGAGTGCGCCCCTGGGAATCTAGAGCAAAAGTGGCAGTAAAAACCACTAATGAAGCCACTTTTTGGATAATAGAAGGCATAACCAGAGCTAAAGAAGAAATGATACAGAGAAAACCATCCACTGTTAAGGTCACCTGTCTGACAGACACCAGTTCTGATCAGGAGGACCACATGGAGCCAAATTTTCCTATCACTTCTTTGCAGCACAACAGTGACGCGGACTGCCTGGATGAATGGACAATAGAAAACGTGGACTCTGAAATTAATAAAGTGTAAGCCAACATGAAGGCTATTTTACTCTCTCCTGAAGAGCCAGACATTCGTAAGGAAGACCCGTTTATTTTTCATCAAGTGACTCAAATTAACATTTATGGCATATATTTTCCAGGTGTTAACCTATTGTTTTGATTATGGTCACTCTACCTTTATTATATATATGTTTTATATGACCTAAACATTTGTGCTCAAATGGGACTTGCATACTTTATATCAGCTTGATATACATTTCAAATCTACATCAGCTTGATATACATTTCAAATCTCATTCTTAAAACAGGAATTAGTTGACTTTCAGTCACTCTATAACTAAGATAGCCCTTTGGTTATGTTATAATTATTTGTATCTTGGAAGAAACAATGCGACTACACATGACAGCACAATATGTAGCTTTAGCATGCTGGTCCGTTTGATTGATTGATTGATGTATCTACATGAAGTAAATCCTGCGTCGGGCCTCCATTATACCTGAAGAAGACTCCTCTGCACCAGAAACATGTCAGGGTGGGAACGCCACTTCTGACTGACACAATTGGTTTTGCCTTGCCTTGCTCTCATTATTTGCATAAGACTTACCTCTGAGAGAACCAGGAAATGTGCATGATGGCAAGCATGTAGGGAACATCAGGGCCAGAATTTCCTAAAATTTTGCGAGAATCTGTTTGGATTTTTGCCAATTAGTTTTCTTTTTAACGAAAGACAAGTTTAAGAGAATCTTTACGAGAATGGGTTCTCGGATTCTCGCCGAAATTCTGGCCATGAACATACAATTCAATCAAGTTTACATTTCTTGTGGTTTGGGATTGTGCATAAACTTCTGGAATGGGTGTGTGTTTGGAGAAGAGTGCTATGACATCCCAACATGCGAAACATGGCTAGGATCATAATACTTTGGGGCATCAACAGCCTCTTTTGTCCAGGAATTCAAGCTGCTTGCCTGGGCTGCTGTGTTTAGTTTGTGGAATAAAGCAGCTGCACCTGGTCCCTTGACACTCAGGTTTGAGTCCTGCTTCGTAATGTTCACACCAACGCCCAGTCAGAAAGCACTGCTACACCCAGGGACCAAGATACATATTTTGCACAGGCCAGACTGACTGTTCAACCCAAAATATTGTAACTATGGCAACTGCAGAGTGTAGGGTAAGACCAATGTCAGAAGACATAAAGTCCGTTGTGTTTGCTTCATTTTTGTCCGTCAGCATAAGCTGTCGACGAGACTAAGCACTCGCTTTCTGGATGTCGGTCTATCAGTCTGTCAGCAAAAACTTTGGAGTGGCATTATTTCACTAACTACACTGGGGAGGGCTTTCATACTTGGGTAAATGATTGATAGTGATGGTCACTACAGATTCGTACCATCACTGTCATACTTCATTGGTTACATCATGCTTGAATGAGCATTGTAGAAAAACTTTGGAGTGACATTATTTCACCAACTACACGTGGTAGGGCTTTTATAGTTGGGTAAATGATTGACAGTGATGGTCGCTACAGATTTGTACCATCATTGTCACACTTTATTGGTCACACCATGCTTGAATGAACATTGTAGAAAAAGTTCGGAGTGGCTTGAATCATGCTGGCAAGACATCCCCCCCCCCCCCCCCCCCCCCCCCCCGGGGGCATGGCTCTTGTGTTCAAAGGTGCTATTGCTAACTGGTTATGCAAGTTGTTCTTTTCTTTTTTGCAGTGATCGAAAGAATTTGAACCACCATGTCTTGGGATTCATACATAGACAACATACTTGGATATTCCAAAGATGAGACAGGAGCAGATCACATAGACAAAGCATGTATTATAGGTAAACAAGGTGGCGCCAAGTGGACATCTGATGCACATCCTCATGTAAGTGACATATACGACTAGATTTACAACCAATTTGGAAGAGTTTAGAGTGTGTCATTTGTGTGTGCATTTCAACTAAAATACATAGCCCAATACATGTAGATACAATAATGGTTAGGTAGGTTAGGGGTATATTCATGGGGCATTGGATATTAAGGGAGATTTTGTGATAGACCCACCTGCTCTTTAACACCCCCTTCTTTAGATTTCCGTGTTCTTTGGTTGTATACATGTGTCTTGGAGATGGTTATTTACTTATATATATATATATATATAGATATATATATATATTGAGCGTTATGACCTTCTGATGACATATGAAGGCAGACATGTTGTGGCAGCTAGCCCCTGCAGGCCTTCATGTGTCACTCACCAGTGTAGAAAAATGCTATGAAAATACCACTTTGGGTGTAATTTTTTACAATTGGCTAATGGTAAACAAAATAGGAGTGTCCCAAACATTGTATTATGCACACAAATTTGGCTACAACAAAATTGAAATACCCAGGGGAAGCCCTGCCCTGGTATTTGAGGTGTTGTCACTTTTTGGATAGGGATCAAGTGGGATTCGAATTTGGGTTGCTTTGGACAGGTGTGTTGTTTGAACTATGTCACCCAGGGCTCCACAGATCATGAGACTGATTACCTGTGAATCTAGGTAATTAGACAAGTTAAAATTTATAATAATTTGCGTAGTTAGACAATGAAGCAACTTTTTTATTGGAATCTCAATTTTTTTCAGTGTGTTCACTAGATTTACAATGCCAGGTCAATATTGGGACAGGTGATTGACAGTGCAAATTTGAAATTGGTACTGGCTCTGTTGACAAGTGAAACTGGAAATTTATGTTGTGTAAATATTACTCACACACATTGTCTGAATATGCAGAACTTGAAAAAAAAAGACTTCTGAATACATGGACTATGAGCACAATTATGTTCAGAATAAATTAGAAAAATAAAGGAGAGCCCTAAGTTTTCACATTACATGTTCTGTGTTCCGCATGGACAAACATGTTTTTCAGAATGAAAATGCATGTTATAAACCAGCCTAACTTGGAGAAGCTCTTCCCCCAGGTTTTTTGTCCCAAAATCATGGTAAAATTAAATGTGATCTTGTAATATGGACACATGTGCTTTAGAGTTTGAAGGGCAAACAGACTATTGGTTGGGAGGGAAGACCTGGGTTATTGTTGTAAAGTACATGCAGTGCCATCTGAGGAGGGAACAATTCTTACGTTCCCAAAAGAGAACCCCCCCCCCCCACCAAAAAAAAAAACAACAACAACAGTCAGCTGGCCTATGAACTTGGTTCCTGTGGCACATCTGTATCACATTTAATTTTTTCCCTGACTTAAGGATGAAACAATCTCAGGGAAGGAGTTCTCCAAGGCTAAAACAGCTTGATAAAGGTGAACATGTGGCATATCATGCACTAATAAGTTAAGGAAGTTAAATTGACCTTATTCACGCTGGTGTTACCCTACAATATGTAAAGACACATGTAATCCATTACTAATTGCCCACTGGTGACACATGCAATGGTCAAAACTGGTCTGGCAGTTCTCGAGCATTGTTGACACAAACAGGGAATCTATGCTTGGACGTACTGAGGATTTTCATTTTAAAAGCTCCCCCCTCTAAAATTATGGCACAGCCCACAAATTGACCTTCGGTAGTTGTATTTGGCCACTGCCCAAAAACAAAACTGACTCTGAACCAATGCTTCCACCAGTGAGAATATCCCGTGTTGCAAAAGTCAGCTACAGAAATGCCAACAGGTCACTGAGAATGACTTTATGAAAACTTCTGTGCATACATTTTTTGTGCTTAATTTGGTTCTGTTTTTCTTTCAGTCTTGTAAATTATCAGCAGAAGAAGCGGCGGCTATATCCAAATGTTTTGCTACTGGGAAGTTTGATACTTTTATGTCTAGTGGTGTATACGTAGAAGGTCAAAAGTACCAATTTTTACGAGAAGTAGATGGCAAAACTGTTATGGCAAAAGCTAAAGAAAGAGGGGCAGTTACTGTGCAGAGTACTAAAACAGGTAAGGTTGGCTACTTTGTGTACTCTTATTTTCCACCGGTAATCTTGAGGAACTCTCTTGAGGAACTCTCTTGTGCTGTCTTTCATGGGTCTATGACAGTACGTCTAAAACCGTTTTGCTGAACTTCATGCATGCTGAAAATCCATTTTGCCGAAGTATGTGTTGGATGACTTACAAACTTCCCGAAAACAAACTTTGCTGAAAGGTCATAAGGTGTAATGCAATATCATCCAAATAGGTCTTTGCCAAAATGAAGGCAAAGGCGCAAAGCAGCACTGTCTCTAAGCTTCCATTGCGACTGCAAGTCGGGAGACACGTGATAAGAATCATTTATTCCCTCCATATCTGCCCAAAGGAGCGTCAATCACATGCTCAATCCAGCACAGCAGACGCATTAATCACTGGGCTTTGCCAGAAAATGCTACTCAGTTCGATCTGAGTCCATACATAGGAAACTAGGTCACCTACAATGACTTTCACTGCAGTCGAAAATAAAAACAAAATACATGTTGGGAAATAGTGACCAGTCCCACCCATGCACAAGCGATGGCATTTTGCGTAACAGTGCTTTGAATACATTATGCAATACAAATGAGCTATTGCACCTTAGAGTTGGAGTTTTTGACTAATTTGAGATGTAAATTTATGAATTTTAGACCAATTTTCCATTGGACCTTTATGTTTTCTACCAAGTTGTTTTCGACAAATAGGACATTTGATGTAAAGGAATTATATATTAAGGGCATAATAGAATTTTGACGTAGGCATAATAACTTGATGACGAACTGGTTTTAGACTCTCTGTAGTGCACCCATCTTTCATATACATGCACATAGAGATTTCCTTCAAAGTGTTCTTGATTTTGCACTTAAAGCTCCTGTCCAGTGCTGTCCTTTACTGATCAGGAAGGGAGGGCAAGTTGTATTTTTAGAAACTATGAATATGGGGCAAAAGGATTGTCTGCCAAAATGGATGTCTGGCACAAGCATTTCTATATAACATTTTAGGGAAACCATTGGAAAGCTAAATTAAAGTGAATCAACTGCGAAGTCACAGAATTGCAACAAATAATTGTTCCATCAGTGAATTGAGATTCATTCAATCAATGTACAGAATTTCCTGTCACGAGTGTGTGGATCACTGGAAATGATACAACTCTAATACTTTTTTGAAATGCAATTTGAGTCAATATGCTCAACTGGATAGCAATAACTGAGATAATACATCAGTTATTAAGGCGCTTGACCTTGGTTTTTGCCGGTAAAAATCTCAGAGGTCTGATCACTCTTGTATCTTTAGGTCTTGTTGAGCCATCACTCTTCGTCTGTCGTCATCGTCCGTTCACAATTCACATTTTTTGGACTTCTCCAAAAACTGCCAACCAGATTCACTTTAAACCTGATGGCAATGTTTTGTACCTTGGGTGGGTCTATGCCGAGCTTGTTCAAATGGTCACTCTCCAGCGACTTTTGGATATTGTATGAATTTTTAGCGCAGCTGACAGGTCAGTAAGCCGAGCTTATAGGATGGTTCGTTGTCCATCCATCCGTCTGTCCACAATTCACATTTTCGACTGCCCAAAACCGTCAGTCAGATTCACTTCAAACTTAATGCGGATGTACCTTTGGGTGGTATCAACCAAGCGTTTGAATGGTCACGCTTCAATCATTTTTGGATTTTTAGTTCAGCTGACCACTAGTCAGGGTGAGCTTTTAGGAGGCTCCGTTGTCCCTCCCTTCACGATTACATTTTCAACTTATTCTCCAAAACTGTCGGCAAGATCCACATCGAACATGATGGCAATGTACATTGAGTGAGTCTCTACCAAGTTCATTCAAATGGTCTTGCTCCAGTGATTTTTGGATTTTTTATGAATTTTTTGTTCTTTTTTAGGGCAAATCCTTAAAAAATCTTTTCCGATAACACTCACCCAATTGCTTTTATATCATACAAGAAGACTCCATGTTTTGAATTTTGTCACCAGGTGGTGTTGCAACTTTCTATTTTATTCATAATTTTTTGTGTGTTTTTGCTATTTTTGACTTATTGTCCAGAACCGTCACTCAGATTAAGCTGAAACTTGGTGGATATGTTCCTTGTGAAAAGGTCAAACAAAGTTGTTCACTGGGTGGCACTGCTGTTGAATCCTGATTTTTAACATTTTTTTTCAATTCGGGTACTTATCCATAAATGCACCTCCCCTCTTGATTACTATGGTAGTCAATGGGCATTCTAATGCTGATTCATATTTTAATGAATTTTTCTTGGAAATACTTCTTTATGTCTTATGCACTCAGCTAAAGCTCAACACAGGTCTATTCAGTTGCAACTTTGATTTTGTGAACAAGCCAAGGTCAGCTGAGCAAGGGTGTTACTTAGCCCTGTTGTTTGTCAGTTAATACATTTATTCCTATTAAATACCATGTAAGTCAATGGGGATTTCAGTAGAAACTCCCAAGTTTTACTTCCTTTTCAAAGTCTTCAGCCCTTAGACTAGAGCGGGACTTATGGGTTGAATATCAAGGTCAGCTGAGGTTGGACTGTTCACACAGCCCTTGTTTAGTTCCTTTTTTGTCTCACCAGCATAAGCTGTTGGTGAGACTAAGCATTCACTTTCGTCCGTCCGTCAACAAAAAACTGCGGAGTGGCTTGAATTATGCTGGAGAGACATTCATGCCCGGATGCCCCCGGGCATGGCTCTGGTTTGTGAAAGTCTTTAAAAAAATATCTAAAACCACTTGGCCAATAGCTATGAAATTGCACAGGTGTACTTGTTCTAAACATATTTTGTGGATGAATAAGAGAACGGGCACAGTCGTGTATGAACCCTTTGAGGAAAGGAAAACAAAAGAAAGAATAAGAGGGAGAGCTTTTTTGTAATTTCTGGCATGTTTTTGTTACATAAAGTCCCAGAAGTGATGTGAAGGAAATGAAAAAGTTTTGTGTTCCCTTGCAAAATTTCTGCATTCCAACGCAAGTTTGTTAGTGGAATATTTTTATTGTGTCTGGAAGGATTCTTATCAAATTTTATTTATCAGTGTTATTAGGGATGACAAAAGAAATCCTGAGCCAAACATTCTTAAATGAACCACCTCAAGTAAAAGGTTGACTATTTAACATGTTTATCCCATGGGAAATCGGACATACTGCCATGTGAAATATAATGTATGCACATACTGAAGTAACATTGTCCAGTTTAATATATGCAAGTCAAATATTAGTCATCTGAGATTTCAATTTTAATCCATGTTTGGCTTTGATTATAGCTGCATAGTGGAGCAACTGGATACTCATGAGGAAGCCTAGATTTATAATTTGACACATTTATGATTTCTTTTCACAGCTGTCGTTATCGCACATGTAGCAGAAGGAAAACAACAAGGAATTGCAAACAAAGCTGTTGACAACATTTGCCAGTATTTGGAACAAAATGGCATGTGGTAAGTAAAAGATGGATGCAGCTCATTCACCTTGAAGGCTTGTAATTGATGGTTGCATCACTTGTGGCTGACTGTCCGTCACTACGTCTATCCGTCCATCTGTCCTTTAACTTTGTGCTTGTGAACGCGCTACCTGTTCAGAAGAAGAGTTGCTGTGTAAAGAAGATGACAGGAAGATTCCAGCTAAATTGTTTTCTTTTTATCAAATGTATTGCACATGCTGGAGTTGTTTTAACATGTGATCCAGTGTAAACACATACAATAAAAAAGATAAAGGCCATTTGTAGCCCTTTGGCCTTTCCTCTGATCGGGTGCTATCATGATCATGTCTGTGTGTGCGTTTATCTGTCACCCTATCAGACACAATCACTTTTGAACAAGTTGAACTACTATCATGAAACTGTACAGCAGAAGCATCCCATTGGGCATTTGGCTGATTTGACATTCAATGACTTTGACTTGTTTTGAAGTTCACCAGTAGTCATCAGTCTGTGTCAAAAGTTTTTTCTCTTACCAGTTGTTTCGCTCAAATTTCAAAAGTCCTCATACTTTAACATGTAACTTGCTAGCAATTTCTGTTGGTCCGGGGAATTTTTCATCTGTAAAAAACGACAGACTGGTACTTTTGGCATGGACTGAGTCATTATATATATACTCTTGCCGATGCAATAAGTTTGGAACAAATTGAACTTCTAGCATGAAAGTTATACTGCAGAAGCGTTTCTTGTGAAAATTAGCAGAGTTTGACTTCCAGCAACCTGACCAATTTTCAAGGTCACCAGGGCGCATCATATTTTGGCCATTGCACATGTAATGACTGTGGAGCCAATTGAAGTATCATGAAACTTATTTTCCAGGACACCAGGGGTCATAATGTCTACTTTTGCAGATTGACTTGTGAGCAGGTTGAACTACTATCATGATATTTGAACTGAAGAAACCTCTTATTGAAGCTTTGCTGTGTTTGACATTCAGCAATCTTGACCTACTTTCAAGGTCACCCAGGTTCATATTTTCACATTTCACACCTGAGAGGGTCTTAAAGTTGTTCTGTTGTGGTTTGGTTTGTCAGGCGCTGTACACCAATCTTCCCTCTGGCCCCTAAAAAGAGGTTAGCTTCCTAGTGTGGATAGGATTGCTTTCATGAAAAATTATGTAGCCAGTTTGGTATCTAGGTTAAAAAGTATGCTTGCATGCAGGAAAACTTCAAAATAACAGAGCTTTTCCTAAAAAGTTCTGTAAGCTAGACCTGTGTCTTTGGCCTTAGCATGGGCCTCCATTGATTCCAAAAATATAATTTGTAAAGATATTTTGCTGCAGTGTAGGATGTATCGTGGTATATTGCCTGCTAAGGAGGCTCACTTTGTGCAGGTATTCTCATAGTGCTTTGTGTGTGGCACCATGGGAAATATGCAAGCTAACACACTCTGTCTTATCAGGTGATTAAATGCATATCTTTCACTCATAATGCTTTAAGGAGGAAAAATACTTGGTTTAAGTTGTAAAGTAAAGCAGAGGAAAAATACTTGGTTTTAGTCATAAAGTGAAGTGGAGGAAATGTACTTATTTGAAGTCATGAAGTAAAGCTCATGTACCATTTTGCTCTCAAGTTTGGAGACATCAGGCAAAAGTATATACCATACCTACCAAACATAGTAGTAGCTGACCTACTATGGAAACTTATCAGTTAGCAGCCTTGGGTAAAAACAGAATGAAATAGCACTGATTCCACACTGAGAAATCTGGGTTTATTTATGCATATATATATATATATATATATATATATATATATATATATATATATATATATATATATATATATATATGCATCACAGCTAATATGCTACGTGTCTTAGTTATTGTCGTTGGGTCCTAAAAAATCGGTCATGAGACAACTTGAAAATGCTAAGCCAGAGTCTTGAGACTTTCCATGAGGTTGGTTCAATTTGGGTTGTTACCAATGCACCAGCTGGCTGCCGCCAGAGCACAGGACCGTCTTGTTAATGTATATATGGCAATAGAGTGCCTATATTGCACAATTTTACTTACATTTTCTATTACTCAAAAACAGCTTCATGTAATGTTTTGATTTTGCACATGGATATTGCTAAGGTTGACTTCTACCAAGGTTGCAAAGGATATGAAAATGCAAATGTTGGCGGGTTGTTTTGATAGTGCACATAGGGTCATCTGGGTCACTTTGTTTTAATTTTGGCAAACAGATGGCGCTGCATCTTTTTCCCACATTTTTTAATGAATTTTTGTGTGTTAAGGCTATTTTCGATGACTTCTGCAGAACGACTAAGCAGAATTGCTTAAAATTTTTTATCAGAATAGAGTTGGACTTCAGACAATGAAAGTTTGCAAAAATAATGGGGATATGTTAAATTTTTGACAAAGTGGTGGGATATCAAACTTCACAAACGTGAGTGAGTGCTGCCACTGTATAGATATATATGGGAATACAGTGCATGTATTGCACTGTTGTATTAACAATTTTGACTTCTAAAATACCGATGCTTGAGTGTTACCACTGTACATGTATATAGCTATATAGACTACAGTGCATATATTGCAATATTGTAAAAGCAGATCCCAGTCAGCAGAGCACAGGATCATCATGATCCTTTTGTTTCTGTAAAAAAAATGGTGGATATTTTTTATCGTAAGCCCACTTGAATCCGATGATACTTACAATAACGTCTCTCTTTTGCAGATTTGGACCCAGAAGAATAGAGCCATCATTGGATCAAGCAAGTGGCCTATTTTTTCCCCATTTACTTTTCCAAACCTCATTCCGATTCTTCCGAATCATACCAATTTGCTTGATAGTGCAGGTGGCCAGGTCATTTGCTACATACACAGAAAAAAAAATGTATGACTTGTACTGTGAAGAACCCATACCTAGTGAGCAGTCCTGGTGTTGCTGTTCAGATAACCTACTGTTAGCACATCAACAGTGGAGGCCGTCTCGTATGAATGGTCTACATGTAATTGGTTATCGTTGGAGCTTGTTGACTGCATGCACCATGCATTTTCTTGCCAACAAATCAGACAATGAGATGTGACACACCATCATGCACAGAGGAAATCCGAAAGTGCAGGTTGGACCTGAAAGAGGCGGTGATGGGTGAACGGGCTGAGCAACACCAATCTGTAGCCTTCGTATGAGCTTTTGCTTATCACTCTGTGTACACATGGAGTGCGTAAGGAACAAATCTGCCAGGATTATGTGAAAATTTGCATTTAATTGTGTCCACTGATGTTAGTCAAGACGAAAATATGGTTCTTTTACCTTGTTTGTTTTTAACCCTTCTTTGTCTTTGTTGGGTTTGCTACGGCAATGCTGTTAATGTATGTTGACATTTGCATTTGCCAGTCCAAATGGTAGAAGACTGGTTTGTATACCAAGGTTTAATGAGTTTCCTGTGTTGATAGTGTTTGTTGAGTGGTGTCATACATATATCTACGGGGATTGAAAGGTAAAGGAACCCATTTTCTACTTGTGGCCTAGATGTGGTCTGCACTTTGAGCAAGCTTGTGCACCCTCCTACCAAGGTGCTTCATACCCAGCATGCAAAATTAGGGGGGAGTTCCAGAGTACTAAATAGGATATTATGCCTGGAAATAATGAACAATGGGAGTTTGAATATTTCAGTACGAAATTATACTTCAGCATGTTATTTAGACAGGCAGGAGGGTTCCCAAAGTTGAAAAACCGTAATTTTGCAGGCTGATACCTGTAGCTATAGTATGCTAGAGAAGCAAGGTGAATTTATCATTGCAAGCCTGAAGTTGCACAGATTTGAGGTACATGCTTCTGTAACATTTCATCATGCCTAGATAACTAGATAAATGTTTTAACACAAGTACCTTTCAAGGTATTGGGTGGGTCCGTGCTCACGCTTCTATTGTTTGCAGTCATGTTGCAAGTTTAAAAGGTTCGCAAGGCGCTCCTTGGTTCTGTGTCAGTCGGTGTGGGTCCTAGGCACTTTCGATAATTGAACACCACTTGGAAAATGATAATGAACTCTAGTTACAGTTATACAGGTTAATCTCTCTTGTTCTGTATTTAAACTAAAGCATATTCTGAAAGAAAAAAAAATGGTTTTGGATGGAAACAATAACAAAGTAATTGCAAGACTAAAGTATTCACAGTGCCAACCTATACGAGTGCACATAAGATAGTATAACATAATAAAGCTTGCCGTGTCCTCTGTACTGCTTGGCAACGTGTGCCAGACAATTAAATAAAGCCCCCCTGTAGTTGTCCTTGGCCTAGAATTAACCTAGGATCTGCATATTTATCTTCAAATTTGGGTGGAAATACTCTCCACCATTGAATCTGCAGTAAAAAAATATTGGGTGGGAGGGCAAAGGGACACTGGGTTGGGGTGCACAAATTGGGGATGGGGTTATATGAGAATTATGTATTAAGTTGACGTTCATTTGGGGCATTCTTGTATGCCAAGGTTGAAGGTTACAAATGGCCAGTGGGACTGGTCAGGTGTTCAGTTAACAAGGCCGAAAGTAAATGCTGCAGACGAGGCTTGGTCAACATGGCTGGCTTTTGGGGTCACTTTTGTCTGTAAAAGCTGCTCCGTTTCTGCTTTGTTGAACTGCTATCATAAAATTTTAAGTACAGAAAGACTTTTTTGTAATGCTCCCATCCCTAGCTTGCTATCCGTACGTCTTGCATTTGGTCACTGTGTCTCAAGTCACCGTAAGGTCAGAAGCTGAAATTCAATCTTGTCTTAACAGCATATTCTTATTCCACCTCTATCAAGGTCAAAAAAAAGGAAAAAAATCAACTTGTTGATGGTTAAACTGTGAGAGCTGTGTATGACAAAACATATAGCATACCTGGCTTAGGCTGAAAAAATTCTCAAGTTCATCAGGTCTGGCTGCATGGTGAGATTGGTCCACTTTAAGTCTGAATTGTCATTTTGGGCTGTTTTATTTCAGCTGAAAAATACATGATGGTCACAAAGTGGATCATCTCAAGTCTGAAGAACTAAGAATTGAATTGGTCCTAGGTTTAATTGCAGGGCAAATGTCACCATGCAAATTTGTTGCAGCCTGTCTCAGTGTAGGTCAAGAATTGTTGAAAGTTATTGATTGAATATTTGTGTGGAACAGTACTTGAGTCAGCGGACCATTGTGACCAAGTGATCTCGTGTTATTTAGTTACCATTACCTGCAGTTTTGCCCAAGAATGTGGCATATATATTTGTTCATTATTTCATTGCCTTATGCTGACTTGATCTTATTGATTACCTTATTATCGTATATATGCAGCATGTTACAGTTAACGATAAGACATTATTTTTATAAGTCACCTGTGCTCACTTGGTCTTAATGGAATCGTTGCAATTTGATAGTCCATCGGAACAATTTGTACTGCAATTAAAAGTATTTGAGAAAAAAAAATAGTGTATGTATTTGTTTTGTTCTTGTTTTCAGGGGTTTGTATGACCTAGATCAATACACATGCGTTACACATGTACATTATAAAATTGTGATGCAGGAATTTGTAGTATACTAATTGAATGTGACCACCTCCATTTACTTTAATGTTAAACAGGATCAGATTGTTGACTTGCCAGATTTTCAAAAATGTTAAGATCCAGAACACCCTCACTGCTTACAGATATATTCTAATTACAGCGGAACCTGCCTATTTTGACCATGGGTGAGGCCTTTGGAAAGTGAAAGTATTTTGATATTAGATATTGATGTCCATCAACTTCGGTTGTAATGTTGGACCTTTCAAAATTTGAAAGTCATTTAGGTTTACACTAGTCCCTCCGTGATTAGATCCCCCCCCCCCCCCATGGCAGGGCCAAAAGTGTTCACATGTGCAAGTGCTATCCTAGTGGAGGCTGAACAATTTTCTTTTTCTTTTTGCTTTTCTTTTTTGTGAATGATATACATTATGGATGATTGAAGTACCTCAAAATATGTTTTTTTCCTGTTTCTTTACAGTTTAATATGTAAATGTGAGAGTATGTTAAAGAAAGAAAATTCCCAATTGTGAGAAATGACACATTGATATTTATATGGAATATGACTCAAAGTCTCAATATTCTATGCCAAATGAAACAGCATTTACACGGTTTAATTCATGAAAATATAAGCGGAAAAATATATTTTGTGCCACATATTGCATGAGCATGAAGCCACAGGTAAGGCGCCTTCAATCCATTGAATATGAGGAAAGGGCCCAGGACATTGTTAAAAAGGCAAATTGTTTATAACAATGACGATTTGATTTGATCTTTTCCAACATTTTAAAAGTATTTACCTATAAATACTAAAATAATTCTTTTCCCACCTCGTTCAAATTAGGCCCTGGTTGTAAAAGTGTTGATGTAACCGCATTTTGAAGTTCCAGATATCCCTCATCTGTCTTCAAAGCTATGATTCCCATATGGGTCCACCATTTGGAACACTTGGTCATCCATTTGAATTGCTACTGGGGGTGCAGCAAGAGGCACTTGCTTCAAGTAAAAGCCACTGTGTAATAACTATGGTTTTTGATAAAATGACCTACAGAAAATCCTGTACTCGTCATGTTGAACACAGAGATATCCCTAAGCCCAAATAACTGAGTGGCCCCATCACAATACCACTAGCTGCAAATATTTGTGTCTGTGTGCGAGAAACATTTGTTCCTCACTGCCTGCACATTCTTCAGTATCTGAGCTTGGCCTATTAATCCCAAGAGATCCCTGGATCTTGATGCATCAGGCTAAGCTGTGTAATCCCCAACCACAAATGTTAACATCAAAATAGGGCTTCAATTATTCAATGACCGTTTCGACAACTTGCTGCATTTAACCACAGAGTTGGAATGGGAAACGATTAGTGTTCTCTGTGATTTGCTCAAGCCTGCCGTGCAAGATTCTCTCTCTCTCTCTCTCTCTCTCTCTCTCTCTCTCTCTCTCTCTCTCTCTCTCTCTCTCTCTCTCTCTCTCTCTCTCTCTCTCTCTCTCTCTCTCTCTCTCTCTCTCTCTCTCTCTCTCTCTCTCTCTCTCTCTCTCTCTCTCTCTCTCTCTCTCTCTCTCTCTCTCTCTCTCTCTCTCTCTGTGTGTGTAAAACCTGTCTAATTTTTGCTTCAATGATGTATTCACCGAAACGTCTATAAATCACCGCCCGCCCCCCTCCTCCGCCACACAAGAATTCCATGCAAGTCTCTGTCTCTTCCAAAAAGAATAAAACCCCTTAAACATATTAGATTTTAAATCCCTTTCGTTTTTACAGTACCCCTAGCGTTAAAGATAAATTCAAAGCTCACTGTGTATACCTGGTTGTTCAAAGTACGCCAAAACAAATTCACTTTTTGAGTAAATACATTTAAAGATGTACCGTCATAGAAGGGTTTGTATGTCGATAGGTTTGTTATATTTCCATATAACTTCCAATATAATCCTCCAAGCGTTGATCTATTCCGGTAAATCGAGTTTCTTGCAGTATGGTCATACAAAGTAATATTCTGACAGGGTGGTCATTCAGGCCTCGCCGATAGTTGGCCAGCAGCTTGAGACCAGTAGTTTGACAGTCGAAATGCAGAGGACAAAGGTTTCAGCGTCTTGTTCCCTGTACAGACACGACACCTGGTGTGCATAATGAAGAGCGGTTTCTGTATAACAACCGCAGATTGTTTTGTGCATGTTTGACAAGAACGTGTGATATATTTTGGCAGCATCACCTGTTCTGCTTTGCATTGACGTCTATTTTAATTTGCACATGTTTCATTTGGAATTGGTATGATTAATTTTAAAATGTCCCTTTTATACATCTATATGGATTTAAACATGTATTTAATATAGTTTCATTTTTTCATTTGTTTAAAACACGAAGTCATAATTTATTAACAATCGGCGTCATTTATACATGTATTTCAGTTTGATCTCTTTTTATTATTCCTGTATGTTTGCATCATTCAAAGCTCCTTAGCTTTATTTGAAATTGATTTCGTATAGTTTCAAATGACTTGTTTTCGTAATTACATTGACGCATTTCATTGTCACCTCAACTGACTGATCTGTCAGGTGAGGATAGTCCTTCGTCTCTATATCAACGGACAGTTCACATTTTCGACTTATCACAAACTATCAACCAGACTCTCGTCAAACTTGGTGGGGATTTGCCTTGGCTAGGTCTATACAGGGGCATACCATGTCTGAATAACACGTCCCGAGTTTTCATCTTGGGGATGAGGTTTAGGTCACCCATGTACTGTCTAAGTCTGGCCTTTGCTCAGGACAACCAACATGTTCAACATCAAGGTCCAAGGTCAAATAGCTCTCAAGTTGTCAGGTGAACAGTAAAATTTCAGCAAGTGGCCCTATGACCTTGGGAATAAGGTCAAGGTCACTCATCTACTGTCTAAGTTTGGCCCTCATTAAGGGCAACTAGCTTGTGCAATACAAATGTCCTGGCCTTAATAGTTCTCAAATTACCATATAAACAGTGAATTTCATGCACCTCGCCCTGTGACCTTGGAAATGATGTCAAGGTCACTCACCTACTAAACGCGTATCACCCTCATACCCAGAAGTGTCCCTATGCAATTTGAACGCAATTGGCTGTATATATATACAAGGATAAAGACTTTTGAAGATTTGGCAAAAAATTCACAAAAAAAATCATAAAAAAAATAAAGAAATCAATGCATTGTGACCGTTTGAACAAATTTGGTAGATACTCACCTTAGGGACACTCCCACCAAGTTGAAGTGAATCTAGCTGCCAGTTTTGCAGAAGTCAAAAATTGTCAATTAGCATTGCAAACCCTAATGGCTTTGCAATCTCCATTGACTTGCATGGTAATAAATAAGCATGTAGAATCAACAAGAAAAATTCCTTAAAAAAAAACAAAAAAACACTGGACCGGGACCATTTGAATAAACTTAGTAGAGACGCACCCAAGACACATCCCCACTAAGTCTGAAGTGAATCTGGCTGGCGGTTTTTAGATGAAGTCGAAAATGTAAACTACCATTGCAATAGATCTTATGCTCGCGACACAGCGCATGCGCCAAATTTTTTGACGCGCAGTGCATTGTGGACTTATTTGTAGTATGCGAGCCGTTATGGCGATACCTAGGTCGACTATGAAATTACACATGTAGCCATGAGAAGTTTAATTTGTTATTTGGCTGTGTGCTTTTCAACTTATTCCTGCGGCAAACAACGTAAATTTTATCCATTGCCAACAAATAAAAACTGGGAAAACAATGGATAAGAAGAATTCCTGTCCTGGAAAGGACTGAAAGTTGTGTAAATTCGTGCCCATGACCTCGTCATACAACGTTTGCCGTGTAACTTTGAATGATGACATGGTAAACAGTAGGAATGTATGCATTGACCAACAAGTTCCCAAATTGAAAAATTCGTTTAAAATCAGGGATCCACACCAACGCCACCTGGTGGACACCCTTTTGGGACCCTTCCACAAAGAACATATCCACCAAGTTTCAGCACAATCTGAGAGATGGTTGCGGAGAAGTCGATTATAGCAAAAACGCACAAAAATTCATGAAAAAATAGATAAAAAATCGCAGCCCCACCTGTTGAACAACTTAAGGTCTCGGGGTCCCCAGAAGTGTTCCTGAGGAATTTTAAAGTAATTGGCAAAGCGGTTTCGGAGAAGAAGAATTTTTCAGATTTTACCCCAAAACAAAACAAAAAAAAAAAAAAAAAAAAACACACAAAAAAAAAAAAAAAAAAGAAAGAAAGAAAAAACACCAAAATCATTGAAAATCTAAAAATCAATGGACCATGACCATTTGAACAAAATTGGTAGATACCCACCCTCGGCACATCCCCGCCGAGTTTGAAGTGGATCTGGCCAGCGGTTTTGGAGAAGTCGAAAATGTGAATTGTTGACGGAAGACGGCCGGAGGACCATAAGATTAGCTCAGCTGACTGCTAAGTCACCTGAGCTATAAACACTCCCCCCCCCCCAAAAAAAAAAACCCAACTCACACTTTTGGATACCCCTGGACCGAAATTTTTTCAACAGACCTGTGGTGCTGCGATTTTTTTTGTTTTTTGTTTTAATGATTTATTTAGTATGTGTGTTTCAGTCATTTTCTGCAAAACCGTGAACCAGATCCTTTTCAAACTTGATACGAATGTACCTTGATGGGATCTTTGTAAACCTATATCACTTAAGTAATTTTCTACAAAACTGTAGATCAGATCCGCTTCCAACTTGGTGGGTATGGACCACAAAGCCAATAGGAGGTATTCATACTTAACAAAATTAACAGCAGACTTGCTGTGGTCCCCTCAGTTGCTGGGCAACGGTACTATGCCTCCACCGTGACAAAGACGCTTTTACCAATCATTTTACTTAACCGATGATTTTTTTATTGGCAGTGTCTTGTATAAACTATTCAAAGAGAAGTTTATTCAGGAATGGAAATATGGAAATAAACGTGTTACCCGACAAGAAATGAAGAACGAACGCTAGATTTAAATTTGAAAAAAAAAATATAATGTTATGAAAAATGTTACTGTAAGGAAAAGTCTAACTGGACAAAGATTTAGCGCTCATAACCTTCTCATTGAAACCAGGAGACACAAACGTCGGAACAAAATTCCTCAGCAACGAATTTTCAATATATGTACAGATATTGGTGACGAATTCCGTAACATAACGTCATGCTCAAAATTCTCTCATCCGCGTCTAAAAATGATAAATTCTATTTGTGTAGTATTTGTTAACTTTGATTACATGAATGAGAAAGAGAAATATATATGTTGGATTAGATGTGGAAACTACGTATTTTTGGAACGTTTTTGGCTGCCTGTGCCTTTTTTTTAAAATTTCAGGTAAAGGTGCATTTCAATGTGTATTGACACTTTTGTGTATCGAATTGTATGGTGTCACTTTCACTTGTCCTTTGTCTTGTAAACTTTGTATTGTGAGGTACTGTATTGTGTTTTTTCGACAAAATGCCTCGTGTTTTTTTCTTTTCTGTGAGGTGCAGCGAAATAAAGTTCATTCTTAACCATACCGAAAAACACCTTTTCTACCAAACAAATGAAATTTTCTGAATATGTTTAGCATCTTGTGTGCTTTAAAACTCGGTGAATGACTTTTCTTAATATCTTTGCTGTCTCAAGTTGTTATTTTTATCATTGAAGCTTATTTGGCCCTGCCAAATATATGAATCTGCACTCTTTTCTGCCAAGTTGCTAGCTGCAGCCCAGGTGGCAGCAGATGTTAGTTGATATGTATACATCCTATTGCTTCGAAATTGCATGGCGACATTTCTGGGGACCCTTGACCTTAAGTTGTTCACCAGGTGCCGCTACGTTTTTTTTTCTATTTTTTAACGACTTTTCGTGTGTTTCCTCTATTTTCTACTTCCTCTTCAAAACCGTCTAATATTCCCCTGAGTTTCAGAGGAAATATAGCTTGTGGAAGGGTCAAACAAAACTCTTCACTGGGTGAAGATAGTCCGTATCTCTGATTTTTAAAGGTGTACTGCGGTGATAATTTACAGTTTTTGAGTTGTTTTATATAATAAATGTGGACCCATATAAGAAAATACAAACTTTTTTCTCAACTGTATAAGCAGATATCAAGTTTTCTTAGATAGGCCTATGTAAATGAGGGGCTGTGATGTCTAGTTTATTCCTCCATGCCTGCACTAACTGGTACAGGTAATTCCATGACAGCTGAGTGAAACTGACAAAAACATAGACACCTAACCAAGTGCACATATTCCGCTTTTACTATGGATGAAGCAGTGTGTGTAGATATAATCAAATGTACTAAACTGACATTTTTCTCATTTAATTAGGAAAGAAAAATGCAGGAATCAATACAGACAAGCTAACAGCTCCTGTGGTTGTGTATTCAATTACTGAAGCAAGCATCAACTAATATACCACACTGATAAGATCAAAGAGGGTCATTAACAAAGTACCGAAGTCATTATGATATTCCTGCTTCTGTTGTGTATCTCAGCTTGGTGCCCCCTCAAGGTTTGTGTATTGTATATGGAGGTCAGCTCAGGTGACACCACATACCAGAACACCTGCTGGAAATATACAGAAAGTTCTAACTAAATACCTGTTTGAAGATGGAAATTTTTCAAAATGAATATTTTAAATGACCATTACTGACAAAAAAGTAAGACTTTCACTGTCACTTTCTGAAAAAAAAAAAAAAAAAAAAAAAAAAAAAAAAAAAAAAGCACGGTAAGGGAACATGTTCATGTTAGCAACAGTGATGATGGTCTTGAACAAAGGTGACCTTGATATCATTGTATTTAAAGGATCATTTCAGTCTGTGCATGTAGGGTTAGCTGAGCACAGGACTGTCGTAGTCCCTTGAATTTTTTTTTTTTTGCTTTGATTAATTGACTTCCGTCTGTTTTAGTTTGAAGTGTTTTGTATTAAATGTATAATGGTTATTTCATTTAGTATGTTTTCCGGCCCTGGATTGCCACGAAGGGCATACTTTCCGGAATGTCATATCGCCTTTACTTGCGATGTTACTGAACAATCAAGGTCAACATTATTTCATTGCTTTGGTAAATGTTCGTAAACTGTGATTTAATATTGAAGTATTTGTTCTTCAAATTTGGAAAAGTATTTCCCAAAATATTGGAAAGCGACTTTATTTCAACAAAACACACACACACACGCACACACTGGTTGCCTGTTTTATCTTTCTGATTATTGTAACTTTTAATCCCCACAAATTCTTGAGAGTATACCTGATATTTGTTTGTACCATGATACGTGGTGCGTGTTTCATTTTGAGGTTGTTGCAACATTTTGAGTTACATCTTGGTCAATATAGTACACCCCCACATTTCAATAGAAACAGTTTTTCTAATGTACGTAACAAAGCAGTCGTCAGCCGGATTATTCTTGTTCTTGTTTCACACTTATTAAATATTGGAAGTTATCACTGTTATATTTTTATATTTGGCTCTTACAAAATAGACTGGTATATATATATATATATATATATATATATATATATATATATATATATATATATATATATATATATATATATATATATATATATATATATATATATATATATATGTATATATATATATATATACAGGGAATATGAGAGAGAGAGAGAGAGAGAGAGAGAGAGAGGAGAGAGAGAGAGAGAGAGGAGAGAGAGAGAGAGAGAGAGAGAGAGAGAGAGAGAGAGAGAGAGAGAGAGAGTACGTGATCAATTTCGCTCAAATGCAAAATTCTGACAACGTCCGTGCTGCATGCTCAGTTATCTGTATCACAGGAGTGAGCTGGCGAATACAATATGAAAATTAGGAAAGAAGATTTGCGTCAAAGCAAATCTGTCTGTGCCTTCAAAGCTTGCTTAGATTAAAAACATGCAATATAACTTTGTATTCATAGACTCTACCTTCAGCAAAATGTAACAGAGAATGATACCAGTAGTCTGTTAAATGTTGAATTCAAGCGTATAACTCAACTTGAAATAAAGAGCCACGCATGGGAATTGAAGTCGGATGGACAACTTTATCACTAGTAGTTTTGAAGGTACTGAATGTTTAAACAGATTAGTATGAATTAAAATCATGTAATTTCTTCATTATGCAATGGGTGCACCTTGGAATGGCTTCTCTAGCTATAATATTTTTGAAGATATTCAACATTTGCATAAATTCTACAACTTTGGTCTGTGGTTCCTTTGATGTACCATCAGCACAAACATTGGTATTTAAGTTGGGTTGGCATTTCTAACTATAATGGTTTAGAAGATAGTCAATATTTGAATGGTTGATGTGTCCATAATAGCCACAAATTGAAATTCTATAACTTTTGTTTGTAGTTCATGGGATGTGGCAAAGACAAGACGTTCAATCAATGAAATGTACACTTGCGTTGATATTCTCATAATGTATTTTGCCTCTCAGTTTGCTTTTACTCGATGGTAAAAGATAACTTTTTACGTAAGAGTAATAAAAGGTGAAGTGTGAGTAAATGGCACAAAACACATCTGATGACGAGCCGAACATGATCCAGGTCACTTGTGGGAAAGTCCTTTCTGCCACAAAGTCACAAGGCCATCGGGTATTTCGTTAAGCAGGCCTACTGGCCCCAGGAGTGATCACAAGAGATGAAATTGCGGCCAAAACGCAAACTGCAGATAGAAATACAGCTTAAAATATGGGCAATTGTAAAATTATGATTTTAACTGTGGGGTTTATTCATGTGCAAATCCTAGGACTTTTCTTTCTTTCTTGCTTTCTTTCTTTCTTTCTTTCTTTCTTTCTTTCTTTCTTTCTTTCTTTCTTTCTTTCTTTCCATCTTTTTTCCTTTCTATTCTTTTTTGTGGAAAGTCGATGCCCATGACAAATTTTGGAAGCCTGCTTTTAAAAAAAGTGAAAATGTTAGTGCAAGTTTAATGCAATGAAGTATATGTTCAAAAGGTACATTTTTGAAAACACGATTTCGTGTGGTCACTAAAATGACCTAAACATTTTTAATAAAATGAGATCACAACATTTGAATGCCCGAATTTTTATTGTTTTATAGCTTTGTGGTCTCCTTGTTTTAGTAACATATCTGGGCCTAACACTCCCTGTTACGAGTCAACCACAAACGTTGCCAAATAGACCTACGTATAATTAAAATCGCTTAAATTTAATGGCAACTTGTCAACTGGAAACATTAAGGCTATAGTAAACATTCGGTGAACATCAGAAGTCAACTGTTACACCATGTCATCGAGGAGATTCCTTTCTTTTGTTTACTTTATGTTAAATTATTGGGCCAACATGGACTGAATGTTGAAAATTGGCGGCTCAACAATCTAAACTTACATTTGTTAGATAAATCTTGAATAGGTTTGTATTTGTTTGGATGTAAAATTTCTTTGATGAATTTTCACAATCTTATTAGTTTCGTCAGCATGTTTTAACCAATAATCCTGAAAAATTGTGCTGTTTGAATGTGAAATACCACTCTAAATTTGGTCACAATGTTCCACCAGAAGAGTTAATCTTGGGCCAAGGCCGCAAGCTATTTTTGATATACTTTTTGTGCAGCTGCACCTTTAGTGGACTGTAACAAACACTTACGTTAAGCACACATTTATTACTGCAATAAAATTTGTACAAATGACTCGGTTGACAAAAGCTATTTCACTATACAGATTGTACCCGTTGAGACATTTTCTGTCTCTTCAGTATTGCATATCAGGGACACTCATGAACGCCTCCAAAAGTAGTACGTGATGTCATCATATCCCATCATGCAGCATACCTCATTTGGTACGTATCTGCGTCAGCGAACACGCTCAACAAGCACTTATATGATCCATTCATGTTATTGCTTTGCTGTGAAGAAATTGGTTATATAAAAATTTGCTTTGTATGAAACTGATTATGCTTCGACAGATGACAGTTACATCACACTGCACATAAGAAATCATGTGAGACTTGCTCCTTAGTTGTATCATCGAATGTATAGGCATAACTCTCGTTTCCCTGGTAACCGTATTTATGCCTTGCAAAGATTAAAAAACGGACCGAGTGTTCGAATATTTAACTTTACATGTCTGCAGCATTGATATAATCTTATATGTATAAAATAGGTTACGTGTAAACGGATCTACACCATTGTAAAGTGGTTTTACATAGCGAAGCAATCATATAGGATACATTTTAGAACGACTCGCCACATACAGAGCCTTTTATCTGTTGTGAGAAAAGAAAACATACTTGACATCCATACCTTTTAGAAATTGAAAAAAAATCTCTGTTTTGATTAAAAGGTCGTGGAAAACATTTACTGGGAAAAAGCGGAGCTTGACGGAATAAAAATCATTCACGCAGGTCCATATCATGTATATTAACTTGCTGTGTTCGGTAATTTTCAATTTGCGAGGCGTAAGTCGGACATTTGTTTAAAGAAGCGTAGTGAGATCAGTCCAATATTTGCAGGTCTATATGTATGTATCGTTTTGTCATCAATTGTACAAATAGACATATATCATTGTGGTCGCCGAAAAGGCCTACTCGACAAGCTTCACCTGGTCACTCAGCAGCCAAGAGACTTCCAACGGACACTTTATCATTAATTTTGTCATTGAAAAAATGCCAATACTGAAACCACCAATAGAGGTAATCCATACGCAGTCATTAGTGTTGTGGAGTAACCCTGAAATAGAAAAAAGAATAATTCGCATAACTGTTATGCCTTTCCTGACCATGAGAGTGTCGTCAGTATAACTCAGGCGGTTAGATGTTAAGTAATTTTATGTTCGGAACGAGCCGGACTCGAACCAAGACTCGAAACGCACATATCCACTCGACCAAAATCCCCATTCTTACAAAGAATGGTTCAATGGAGGTAGTTATGTACGAGTGTCATATCAACAAGGTTATTCAGAATATTTACCGAGTCGGCATATATTTCCAGAATCGGGGACTTAAATCAACCAGCATTCAGGAAATGCCAAAAATATATATTTTATGTTCGGAACGAGCGGGACTCGAACCCGGGGGGGGGGGGGGGGGAGGGTACTTCCTATACCTTGCTATACGGGTAGGCGCCGCGGAAAAGACCCCCTATTTTCGGTACTTGTCGCTCTCTAAGACCCCTTTTTTCCTGCTTGTAGCTCTAAAAGACCCTCCTTTTTCGCTTGTCTCACCCAAAGACCCCTGTGTTTTTCAATTCCTGTCTCCAAATTGCCCCAAAATACACCAAATTTTATGTAAAATTTCATTTTTTTTTCAATACAAGCTCCAAAAGACCCCCCATTTTCACATTGGTTCCGCTCCCGTTGGGTCCGGGTTTTGTACCCTCGGTGGAGCCTACCCACCAAAAATTCCGGGGAGTACCCCCCCCCCCCCCGGGACTCGAACCTGCAACATTTGGCACCAGTCGCCTGGCTGTAGTGTTTTCATACAATGTATGTCCTTGCGACATATAGTACCCCGCATGATTTTTTTTGGTGATACAAAAAGTTATCTCTTCAGAAAAATATTGAATCAAATATGCTACGTTAATTTATGAACCAAATGTATTTGATTATAAATTAGTATTTGTAACGTGATATTCGGCCCACAGAAAGCTTGCTTGTATCGTAACATATTTGAGCGTTACGGACTTAGGATACTGCATCTGATCAGTTTCGGATAAAACCTTACGCTGTTTGGACAATCTTCAGACAGCGCAGGGACTGAGGACTGATAACAAATGTATTGTTTAGATTGGTCATAGAACGATATAGTTTTTATCTAGAAATCAGTAACTGTGTTGCCTCATCTTTCTGGTCTCTTCCATGCAAGGTGATTGACTGTTTCCGTTTATATATGCGTGTAGATGAATCTATCTTTCTTTCTTTTCTATTTTTTTTTTTTTTTTTTTTTTAATTTTTATATCTATGGCGTATTAATGTATGTGTGTTCTTAGGTGTCAAGACCTTGGGTGATTAGTTCCATTATGTTATTCTACCATCGTTGAAATGAACTATTTCAGTTTTTTTTTTCTTTTATATGTTATAAATGTTGTGGTCCTTTTCTCGGGCTTCCACAGTAACATGATGCCAGGCGACCAAATTAGATTCCCCCTATGAACGAAAAGATAGAAAAACAGGACCACGACATTATGGTGCTAGATCGGGTAAAGCATACGCTAACTTCAACTAATGTAAGAGGCACAAGTTTAATAATTCACGAACGTTATCGAAAATCTGTAGTTCGCAGATGTTATATATGAATATACGAGCACGGCATTATGGTGGAGAATCCTGGTAATGTATGTTTTTGTTCATTCGTTTGATTCCTGATGTACATGATGCCAAATGATCATTATACGACAGGTGGGACCTGAGACCGACTCATGTAGGCTCACAAAAGGGCCTACATCAAGAGTTCATTATCATTATTATTACATGTACTTCTGTTATTTGATGTGATATATATCATGAATGATGATTCGAGTAGAGTATCGCACAGGAAATGATGCTCTAATCTGTAAATCCAGTCACAATTTGATGTTTTAATTTCATGTACGATCTGGATTGCTTTCAGATTTGAATGACAGAATATTCACAGCTGTCTAGACATTTGTTTATATGATATGTATTATTTTGCTGATGTTTCGCTGATGACGTCTACCGAGCCCGGTCGCCTGGGATATAGCTAATGTGTATAAATATTGTGTTTAATGGTGTTGTTAGCCGGGATAATGTCGACCCGGCGAGTTAATATGTTATATGTGACGGGAGGAAAAAGGTCCCAAACTGTACGATGTATGTGTACAGTATAGTTGTTTCTCATTTTTAAAATGTGATTTCTTGGGATGTCTTAATAAAATAGGCCCTAAGATTTTGCATATTGTTTTTTTCCTTCTTGTGTCTACATTTTAGGATGCAGACGGTTGTCATATCACCGCAGTGTAGTACAGTATGGTTAACCGTCCAGTGATATTTGTGCATTCATTTCTGTGAAGTGGCTTCAAGCCGTCGAAGAATACGTGTATTTGAAGGGCCATTCCTATATGAATAACCTCGAATCAAAATGCTGTCAAGAGATAAGACAAGCACCCTCGCCCCCTGCCTTCTCGTGAAGGGACTATAAAAGGCATAACGAATCAACGATGCCATATTCCACCATAGTACCGTAGTTGAGTAATTGCATTGTTATGGCACTGCTGTAGACCGTGCATAGTTTTGCAACTTCCTAGCCTGGGTACTTTCTTTCTGCTAGGCCTATATTATAGGCCTGGCAGAAGGTAAGTATACAGAAATGTCTGCACTGCAGCGGTGGGGGCGCAGTAATTTTCACATGGCCTCATCACACTTGAATTCATTGTCGAGATTTTCCACCAATTTACAACAACATGTGAACTTCGAAAGGTAAAATTCTGTGTGAAATAAGAGCTTTTCCTATGATAGAATTGGATCCTGTGAGGGTTGAAAGTGAGCAGCTTGCGTCCCACCCTGCTTGCAAGCAAATATGTGTGTGTCGAAAAGTTTATATATGCGTATTTTGACAGCAATAACGGTCTCCTTCCCACTAAAATGCTGTTGGCGGCTATTCTATAATGTTAGTCACTAGGCTTAATCATTATCAGTTATATTAATACCCGCCGGTAGTTTCAGACCTGTATCCACTGTATGGGCAACCTTCTCCATTTAGTTCCATCTTTGACCCAGCAGAGCTTCTTGCTCATCTGCCAAGTGCTGCTACTTAATTCATAGCCTGGGTCGACTTCATATCAGTGTCTGCTACAATATTTCTACTCTGTCGCCCACCGCTGCCCACAACTGGTAACTTCAAGGCATTGTATTTGCATCTTTAGGTAATGCTCACACAGGAAAAGTCCCATTATATATTGCACATAACATTCATTTGACAAATTGACATTCCGTTAATACCAATCACATATGTTTTGGATACTACCTCTTTAAAATATCCAATCGGGACTAACCCACACAGACCTGGCTACCATTTTGAAAATTCTGGATTCCGCACCCAATGGTTTGTAAATGAGGATAGTAATGGAATGAACTTGGGGGGTTATAATATATGAAACCAGCATTACATATTTTTCAAATATTTCAGAGCATCAATAATGACATGATCTCTGCTGTTTTATGGTGTATGATATTTATTGAGCCTCTCACTTCCACAATTCATTGCACCATATTCAAATTGGCGCTTGCCAACAGGTGCATGATTTTCCGGCTCAAGGTATCGTGTCGAATTTGGATTTGTAACTAGCGATGATAACTGCTTCAGATTAAAGTAAATACAGTAAGTCATGTTTTACAAAATACTATACCAACTGTTTGCCCTGGCAACTCGGAGAACGGGCACCTGGAACCTAGCGAAATATTACAATAACAATCCCCGAACAATCGTGGCTATGCAGCTATGCTGTTTTAATATCCCAAGTTAACCCTCGAGACTAAGTTGAAATAAAATACTGTGTTTAAGTTGACTTCACTGCAAAATAATGGCACATGGTGGCCACTTTCTTGACAACAGCTTTCAGGGTCGATCATTTTTTTTTATGGAAGGGCAGCTTGAAACTTTTTTCATGTGTCAATAATTTGTAAGGGTTGGGCCTTTTCAGTATGGTGCCGTCGGGTTACCGCAACCACATATATTTTTGTCAGGCTTTAGGTAACTTGGACGTTTGTTGAAACATGTTTAAAATGGATGCTCTTCCCCCTTTTTACACATTACCTCCTTTTCGATAAATATTCAATATGGTTATTATTTCATATTCCAATCTCTCCCTGGTCTCTTCATCCAATTATTGAACTCTTAACTAGATATGGAGGCAGGAAGAAAATGACAGGTAGGCAGATATAGAGAGGCAGGCAGGCAGGCAGGCAGGCAGGTAGCCCCAGAGGTAGGTAGCTGAAGATGCACAGGTACGTAGCTCTAGATGTACAGGCAGGTAAGTACCCATCAAGCAAAGAAGGTTGGCCCAATGTAGTGTAACATTGGCCCAATATTGGACAAACCTGAATTGCTTGCTGGGTAGTTATAGACTGATAAGCAGAAAAGCTAAACGTAGAGGCAAGTAGGTAAGTTAACGCAGGCAATAATGTAGATTTAGACAGTTTCATAGACCTACAACATAAGGACAGAATGGATGCAGATTATTTTTTAGACCAAGAAGCAGATGAGTGATTATTTAGGTAGCTAGATGCCAGAGAAAGGTATAGAGACAGATGTTGATAAGTTTAGTTGTATATTTATTGAAGTATTTTCTGTACAGTTTTGTTTTTCGTTCAGTTGAACCATCAATCAATCAATCAAGCAATCAATCAATCAATCAATCAATCAATCAATCCAACCTTGAAATCCTTTATTCAAGTCTTGCTTTTGTAATCACGAAGTCTTAAAGTTTTAAAGTGAGCCCTTGAATACCATCCCAACAGGAGGCACCATCTTTTTGGAGTATGAGCTATTTGAGGGAACCTAAGAAAGTCCTAAATGTGGGTTTTAATGAACATGCTGCAATTGCGGTTTCTATGGACACTTTAAAAACCGGTAGCTATGGAAACGGAAACTCGGTTGCATGAAAATCATAAAAGCATAGTGAAAATCAGTTGCTGTGGAGGCTCTGGGACCTAATCAGTTGCTAATGAAACTTGGAAACTCGGTTGCTGCCGAAACAATTTTGTTGTTGTTATAATTGAGAAAAATGGTTTCCAAGGAAATTAATCGGTTGTCATGGTAACTAAGAAAACCGGTTGTTATGGAAATTTTGAAAATTGGTTACTATGGAAACTGAGAAACTCTGTTGCTAAGATCTAAGAAGATTGGTCCCTGTTGAAATTATTTAGTTACTGATGATATTTTGAAATTTGGTTACTGCAGAAACTGAAAGCTTGTTAGCGAAAACCAATAAGCAGTTGCAAAACAAATCTATAAAATGTGTTGTTATGCAGTTAAATTTTAAGTTGGCTATCACGGAAACGTTGCGAAAATATGCACGATGACTGCTTAGAATTTAAGTAGACCTTATATATATATATGTATATATATATATATATATATATATATATATATATATATATATATATATATATATATACATATATATACATATATATACATATATATATACACACACACACACACACACACATATATATATATATATACACACAGGCCTATTATTTCAAATTGAAGTGGTTCTGAGTTTACATTTAGACTGTCTTAGCGTGCAGCTTGCGCTGCTGGTATTGGCTATTGGCAACCGCACAAGATGGTCTGCTGTAAACTTCAACCAGTCACTTTTATGGGGATTTTCGCACAATGACGTTTGAAAAGCACCCCTTACCAATACAAGTCTAAACTTCCCAAGAGCCAGTTTTGGTGATTTTCTGTGGCAGCTACGGCAAGGCATGGTCAGTGCTGGGCACAGATTCAGCACCAGTTACACTGGCAAAATTGACCAGCTTTGTCATAGCCTGTGGCTCCTTCGAGTAAGGCTGAATTTCTCTGTCCTTCTCCTTTCCCGCTTTATAGCCAAAAAGGCACGAAATTGTCAACTTCAGGGCCCGTCATCGGCAACAAAATTATTTTGCAAATAAAGTTATTTTCCTGTGCGAATAGGGCAAATTTTCTTCACAAAAGTGCAATAAAACTCCGAGTATTTCACTTTGAACAAAAATAAATCTTTGCTTTTGGGACTTTTAAGGGTGTGCATACCTTTGACGGTCTAACAGCTTATTTTCTGAAGAGTTAGGTTAAATGTTCACACTTGCTGCTGTGGTAACAGGCAGTTATATCACTTTTGATATAAAGAAGTGTCCTAGTGACCCAAGACCTCGCAAAAAAATTGGTTCTGGTAACCCCACCGCACCCTACTGAAATGGCCCGACCCCAAATAAATTTTATAAAACACAAAAAAAGTTTCAAGCCGCCCTTCCCTAATAAAATTGATCAATGCCGGCTGAAAGATTTTATCAAGAAAGTAGTTGTCGTGTACCGTTATTTTGCAGTAAAGTCAACTCAAACACAGCATTTTATTTCAACTTGTCTGCATAGCCAAGGTTGTTCGGTGAAATAGTATAGCCGCGGTTGTTCGGTGAAACAGCATAGCCCCAGTTGTTTGGTGATCGTTATCGTAATATTTCCCTAGGCTCCAGGTGTCCGTTCTCCAAGTTACCAGGGCAAACGGTCGTTTAAGTACTTTTAAGACATGACTTACTATTTTAACTTTAATCTGCCCCCTCATTTGTGTATGAAGCAGTTATTATCATCAGTCACAAATCCAAAAGTGACACGACACCTTGCGCCAGAAAATCATGCATGTTGTTGAGCTCTATTTTGAACATGACACAATTAACGCATTGCGGAACAGTCACACAAGAATACATTTGATTTGTATAGCAAAGTAAATAGCATTCACAGCATATATCATATCATTATTGATGCTCATGAAATATTTGCAAAATATATACTTTTAGTTTCATATATTGTAACCCTCCCCTTCAAGATCGTCCCAATACTATGCTCATTTACAAACCATTGGGTGCAGAATGCACAATTTTCAAAATGGCAGCCAAGTCTGTGGGTTAGTCCTGATTGGATACTTTTTGTAGTATCCAAAATATATGTGCGATAAGTGTAAAATTCATGATGGGACTTTTTCAGCATGAGCATTACCTAAAAATGTAAAATACAATGCCTTGAAATGACCATTTGTTGGCGGTGGTGGGCTTAACAATAGGAATATTGTATCAGACACCGAAGTCGCCCCCAGGCTATGAATTAAGTACCAGCGCTGGGCGGGATGCTAAACGCCCCACTGCGTCAAAGTTGGAGCTCAATGGAGAAGGTTGTCCACATAGTGGATACAGGTCCGAAAGTACAGGCGGGTTTTATGTAATTGGTAAATATATGTTTTATAAATTGATTATACATAGGTGATAGCTATATAACTACATGTATATGTAAAATATAAACGAATCCGCTGTCTGTTACTGCCTTGTCTTCACACTGCGTATCGCGTGTTTGGTATTGACCATGCCGGAACCTTTATTTGTCATGCTTTACATTAAAAAGTTTTCAACATTGAAATGTGTATTCCTGATTACATACATTCAAGCTCAACATGTATAAATAATATACCACTATCCTAATCGTGTAGGTAGGAAATACAATGGCACATTAGATTCAATATCCTTATCTGGTATCATTTAAAATAATTTCAATATTTTACCATTTTATAACTCATGTAATAAGCATTATTCTCAATCCCACAGCTTTTGTTCACTGTTTATCAGATGGCTCCACAATACTATTCTAAAAAGTAGAGGTGGAAGACAACACTATCTAAAATAGTTATGAAGATATTCAAGATAGAATTTTGTTTAATCCCCTCATTGAAATGAATTGGAATGCTACCACATTTGTTGATTGTTTATAGCGTGTGCTTATATCACATATTCACAAATTGAAATTAGAATAGCATCTCTATCTGTAATAGTGTTGAATGTATTCGAGATAATTAACATAATTTACAATGCTGCAATTGACAGGTATCACAAACTTATATGCACAATTTGAAATCTTTTATCTTCAATAGTTTAAAGATATTGAACTTTTTAAAAAAACTGCATAATTTTTAACATCATGACTGTTCCAAACAATATGCACCACTTCATTACTTGGTCTATCACCATGCCAAGTTTAGTACTTTTCGGAACAATGGTGTCTGCGACAAACGGACCTCAAAATTCACAGGGAAATAGACAAACAAACAAACAAACAAATAAATAAAGTATATGAGGAAAACCAAGAAGTTTGTGTGCACACACAGAGACTTAATAAATAAGGAAAGGACTCCGGGGAAAACAGAATATGTGTGCTTGCACAGAGTCTTATTAAATATGCCTCTTCACACAGGAGGACTGTGGCATTTAGTTAAACATATTTGTTTCTGACAATTTTTCACTTTACGGTTCTTACCGGTCTTTAACTTTGGTTGAAGCAACCATTTTAGGTGACCTGTCAAGACTGGTTCGGTTGCAAAATGTTTGAAATTTTGATAATACACAATTTAAATGACGCAATAGTTTACAGGGCAGAAATTAGCAAACATTGAGAGCCATCGTAAGCTTCACACCAGCTTTATTGAAGTGTATTCCACTGGAAGCCTACACTGCAGCTTAATCACTTTCAGTTAAGGTCCACATTTTCCGTAAGCAGTTGCGATACTCTGTACATGCGTATTGAAAAAGTGAAACCCAGGTAAGGAACTTCATTGCTATGTTTTAGCTTTAGAAACTAAAACAGTAAAACTTGTTTATGCCTGTGAGTTATGCCGTGTTGCACTCGATATATGATCCGGATTAAGACCGAAATTTCAGTTCCCATTGTAGAACTAATTTTACCCGGATATTTAAGTGTGACACAACTAATGAACAGTGACCAACAATTGCAGCATTTTACTTGATTCATTTTTGAAGACGCGCAGGCAGATTTTCTCTCAATCAAATCTTTTTTTTCTCCTACGTAATCTCGTGTTTTACTGTACTATAAGTACAACCCTGCAACTGTTACTGGTCATCTGAGTAAGTTGTATTTAGTATCATTGTCCCTTGTACTGCTACCACGTTGTATATGATAAGGCATGTAAAATATGCTTGTACATGCTTTTATGACATACAAGTCAAATTGACCTGTTTTATTGTCAATAAAACCTTTACTTCCTTACTTTTATGTTAATGTACCCCCATAATTCATACTTTTACATCCATGCGACTCTACTTCTGTAAGACAAATAAATGAAAGTAAGAGCAATGCCCGCAAACTCGAGCATCTGTCAATATTCTAAACTACACTCACCTTAGATGCGGTCGTAGCGACAGTTTGCGTCATCACTGTCTGTGTATTGGTTGTCTCTGTTGCGACTGACATGGTTGTGGTACCATAAGCAATATAATCTACAGGAATGAATTACCACAGATTACAGGTAAGTAATAAAATAACAATAACTGTGTGTAAACCCTAAATAAAGCATACCAGCACATCCATCTTTGTTCTGCACATGAGCTTAACAAATCACAATGGGACCCCCCAAGACTCGCTTTCCTTTACTCATGTTCACCGACTCAAGTTTTTAAAGGGCAGGTGGAATGGGACATCAGAGATGACCTGTGCAGCACAAACCTATTCAGTGCGGACGTGGGTTAAAGGGCCTAGTCCTGTGTCCCCACAGCATTTGTTGTTCATTAACTAAAATATGTCAAAAGTCAGGGTAGTTCTACTGGTTGACACCCTTGCAGCGTTATATCGTCACTATTTGTACACTGAATGCAACAAGTAAACATCAAAATAGTTTTCATTGCCTAATTACTAGAGCTGTAATTTGGCCGAGTCTGACTAACATGCCCAGAACTACTTTGTACCAGAGACGTGTATTTGTGTACAAAACATTTCTTAATTATAATTATAAAGTATAGCAGCATGCTGAAATGCTTACCTTTACTCGGAATTGCCAAAAATACGCATATTACTGCAAGGAGCATAGGGGTCTTCATGGTTTTATTTGAAGAAAATCTACAAAACGACAAATTTATAATGATTAAGTTCATCCAGATCAAAATAATGATGGTAATGATTATGATGATAATAGTGATAACAAGTTAAACTATATTGAATGGGTTGGAACTCAGAAATGCAGAAGTACTTTTACATCAATAAGAGGACAGTAATTGTCCTGGGCTTAGCTGACCTTGCGTGTACAGACTAAAGTGATGCGATAAACAGAAATCATGTTGAGATCAACAATACGCAGTATCAATTTGGCCCTTGTATAAAGCCATTGTATTTTGCAATCCCATTTTACCTAATATCAAAGTCCCAGGAAAGACAGTTCTTGAAACATCACCCGAACATAGATATGGCTAAATTAGCTCACTGACCGTAGGAATAACGTCGCTATACAGTCTCGCCAAGGGCCTTATTGATCTTCTTCTTCTTCTTCTTCTTCTTCTTCTTCTTCTTCTTCTTCTTCTTCTTCTTCTTCTTCTTCTTCTTCTTCTTCTTCTTCTTCTTCTTCTTCTTCTTCTTCTTCTTCTTCTTCTTCTTCTTCTTCTTCTTCTTCTTCTTCTTCTTCTTCTTCTTCTTCTTCTTCTTCTTCTTCTTCTTCTTCTTCTTCTTCTTCTTCTTCTTCTTCTTTTTCTTCTTCTTCCTCTTCTTTTTTGTTTTTTAGTCCTGAGGAAGGTGTCAAGCCAAATTCAATTTGCTGGTTTGTGATATAGATGTAAACTATACTGAAAGTTGTACAATCCTAATTTATGCTTATACACAATTGGAATATTTAAATGCTTAACCATTGAAAAAATTGTTATTTATAACAGATGATGAGGTTGATATTGTATTTGAGTTGCCTTAACCTAATTCTCAGTAGCCTTGTGATTCATATGAATTTCGTTTCCGAACTACAGCTCATGAAAAACTCCACGCAACTTTATGAAACATTGTAGAATTATGTATATAATTAACACCTAGTTTAGGATTATGTTTTTGGGTCACATGGACTTCATTTTCAAGGTCACAGGGACACATATTTGAATTTCGTTTCCATGTAATAAAACTGCAGAGCGTATTAAAACTCCATAAAACTAGGCAGAGTCATTCTATCTAGGCGATACTTTGGTTGTATGTATGTCACCTTGACCTAATTATCAAGGCCACGCCGCCGTTTATAATTATCAATTTAATTTATTTAGGATAACTGATGAATAGCCTGACAACTTATCTGGACTCCAAGTGCCCCCCTGTTATGACTGTTGGGAGAGATGACTGCGATAAGGCACAGCAGAGTGAACACAGCTCCTCAGTAGGCACATTAGATGGCAATTATATTGGAGGGTTGGCGACATGTGATAATAGGAAATACGAAACAAAATACCTGGGTAGCATGAATAAGTTTGTTGCTTTTTATAATTTGTGAAGAATTCATGTTGATTATATGCACATAATAACAATTTTCCGTCTAATTTCAAAATAATATTGCTTTGGATACCACAAGAAGATTTTCACGTTTGTATTTGAGTTACAAAAGTTTTCCATGGAGGAGACAACTGATTTTATCTTGCAAAATAATTACAATTTAATGTTCAAATCAAATCAAATCATTTCCCGTAGATACCGAAAGATTAGACTGTCACATTTCTTGATCATGTGTATGTAAAGATTGCTATTTGCCAAGATGTGACAACGGGTATAAAATAACATTTCTGTATCACACCTGGTAGGCAGTGATCCCGAAATGTTATTTTAATTGGTACTTATGAACATTCGATACCACAAGGAGTGGTCATGAATTCAAGGCATGCAGGGTTCATCCTTTTGTAAATATGTGGAAACTTGAGTACCAATTGTTTTGCTCCACACTTCTTTTAGGTCTTTTGGGTTTAGAATTCTGAAAGGAAAACTAACAAGAGGACTGTGACAGTCCTGGGCTCAGCTGACCTTACATGTACAGACTGAAGTGGTTCTGTGAACTATGATATCAAGGTCACCTCTGTTTCAGACCATGATCACTGTTGCTAACATGAACACATCCCCTTGCCGTTGGTAAAAAAATGCACAAAAATCGCAGCACCATCTGTTGAACAAGTGGTCTCGGGGTCCCCAGAAGTGTCCCTATGCAATTTCGAAGGAATTGGCTGGGTGGTTTCCGAGAAGCTTTTTTAACATTTTACCAAAAAATCAACAACAAAATTCATTATAAATCCAAAATTCACTGAACCGTGATCATTTGAACAAACTTGGTAGAAACCCATCCAAATTACATCCCCACAAAGTTTCAAGTGAATATGCTCAATAGCTTTAGAAAAGAATTAAAAAAATGTTAATTTCCATTACAATCCCCATTCCATTACATGGTACATGTAATTAATAGGAATGCATGTATCAACCGACAAGTAACTGAATTGAAAAAATTCGTTAAAAATCTGGCATCAAGAGGATTTTCACCTCCCGAACAAACTTGTTTGCCCCTCCTACATGCTACATTTCCACTAAGTTTCAGAACAATCTGAGTAACGGTTTTGGAGAAGTCGCAAATGCCCTCAATGCACAAAAACAAAAAAAAAAAAAAAAAAAAAAAAAAAAAAAAAAAAAACAACAAAAAAAAAAACTGTAGCGCCACCTGTTGAACAAATAAGGTTTAGGGGTCCCTACATGTGTCCCTATGCAATTCTGAAGCAATTGGCTTGGTGGTTTCGGAAAAGAAGATTTTTTGTAAAGATTTGGCCAAATAAGAAAAAAAAAAAAAAAAAAAAAAAATCAATGGAGCGTGGCCACTTACTCACAATTGGTAGAGACCCACAAGAAGAACATTGCCATTAAGTATGAAGTGAATATGCGTGAAGGTTTTGGAGAAGAAGTCCAAAATGTGAATATGCATTAGAGACCTTTTGATTTACATAGTAAACAGCAGTAATGTATGGAGTTACTAATAAGCACCCAAAGTGAAAAATTCGTTCAAAATCAGGATTCCATTGTAACACCGCCTCGTGAACAAACTTGTTTGGCCGTTCCACTAGGAACATTCCTGCTACCTTTCAGCAAAATGTGAATGACAATTTTGGAGAAAGAGTCGAAAATAGCAGAGAACCACACAAAAATTCATTAAAAAAAAATCATTAAAAAAAAAAAAAAAAAAAAAAAAAAAAAAATTGCAGCTTCATCTGGTGAACAAATTAACAACTAGGGTTTCCCAGAAGTGTTCATGTGTGATTTCGAAGCAATAGGGTGAGCGGTTTTGGAGAAAAAGATTTTTAAAGATTTGGCCAGAAAAAGAACAAAAAATGTGAATTAGCATTTTCAGTGCCCTTTGATTTACACAGTAATCAATAGGAACGGTGCATTGGCCGGTAAGAACCCGAATTGAAAAAGCGGTTAAAAATCAGGAATCCACTGTAGTGCCACCTAGTGAACAACCTTGTTAGACTCTTTCACAGGAACATTTCCACTAAGCTTCAGCCTAATCTGAATGACGTTTCTGGAGATATAGTAGAAAATAGCGAAAACACACGAAAAATCATAAAAAAGTGAAAAAAATTGTAGCACGACGTGCTGAACAAATTCCGAACTAGGAGTCCCTAGGAGTGTTCCTGTGTGATATCAAAGCAATATGGTGAGCAGTTTTGGAGATTTTTAAGATTTGCAGGAAAGAAGAACAAAAAAAAAAAACTCTTAAAAAATCTAAAAATCACTGGATCGTGCCCATTGGTACAAACCTGGTAGAGACGCACCCCAGGTACATTGCCACCAAGTTTGAAATTAATCTGCCCATTGGTTTTGGAAAAGTCCAAAATGGGAACTGTGGACGCCAGACGCCAGACGCCAGACGCGGGACGTCACACAAACGACGGACGAAGACCCACCACATAAGCACAGCTGAGTGACAAGTCAGCTGAGCTAAAAATGAAATAAAAAATAGCTACCATCTGTCAGTCACACACCCAAATTGTACATACACGACATTATATTTGTGGATCCTCTCTGAAACTTTCGTTCAGAAGTGATCGGCGAAAAAAAATGAGTTCATGCAGGCGATATTTGAAGTACCAATCGCTATCGATCAGTTCAGAGCGGGAAAATATTAATACTTGAACTTCAATTAAAATGAACATTCAAGATCGATTAAAAAAGTAAATAAACGAGACATAAAGAACTCTTCAAATAGCAGACAGGCAAGCTTGTAAGCCTCAACACATCAGAACACTTCACAAAGCAAATAAGAAGCACGCATTTATTTTCGAAACACACACACACGCACGCACGCACGCACGCACGCACACACACACACACACACACACAATTGTCAAAGATACTGTCAAGAGCTTTCCCGTCGTCATATTAACACAACCGTAGAAGTTTGTAAGAGCTGACTTGCAGCTGTATTGTAAACTTGCAGATTGAAAGTATAAAATAAAGCTGCTGCTATAACTCCACGTCGTTCCTGTGGTTCATTAGGGGATTTAGACCGACACCCGTTGCTGGCTACTTTCCAACTACACAGAGTTTTCGCCAGCATATAAATTATATGAAAAAAAATGAATGAAATAAAAATGGACTTGGGCGATTTGGTTACCAGCCTAAATTACGTAATTGCTGCAAATTTTGTGCACCATAGAATTAACGAAAATGAAAATATCAAAGGTTTTACCTGGGGAGCTGTAAGGGAACTTCCTTCTGCAAATCTCCAACTCGTCTGTATGTGACCAGGTTGTAAAACTAGCTTTTATATCTGTTTGTTCACGTTGTTCAGTCTGCTTGACAAGACCTTTTCAATTGTCCTTAGAGACACTGAGCAACGTATTTCAAATGACTCATTCGTTGCTGGGGGAGGAATGGTTGTATGTCACATAGTTTTCATACATGTCATTATATAAATAGTCTTGAATATTTTAAGCAGCATTTTATTTTGGATCTCAAAATTAAAAAAAAAATGACCTCTTCTTATGCCTGATACTTGGAAGCAAATTTGCTTTTGATTTAGGACCCTCAGCCCAATGCATTTTTAACGGCCCAGGCAACAATCAAGTGGTGATGCATACAGGTAGAATAATTTTTTAGCATATTCATGCGTTGGTAATGTCGACATGAAACAGCAATATTTCGAAATGGTTTGACAACCACCTTTTATGGTCTGTGAAGACAAGATCATCGTGAACTAAAATTGGCACAGCATTGAAGTCATCTTTCCACTTTCTGTTCAGGCTCAGCATTCTGTTGATGAAATCATTTGCACTGTCATTTCACAGGAAAGACAAATTCTTACTTGGGTTGATTGAGTATAACTTCACTGAAAGTAGTTATTTAGAAAATACAATTATCATACTTTCAAGTCATGGCCATAGTGGTCGGTTGCATCCAAACTAATGTGATGACAGTATATGCAAGTTGTTCCATAAATTAATATTATGTTTACGTAGTTATTCATTTTTTAATCCGAAACTTAAATTAATATACGGGAAGAGATTAAACTCTTTAATGATTGAATCAACAGATAACCTTGCCACCATTTGGGTAAAAACATTTATAACTCAAGAAGAGCTAGAAGATGAAGTGGACATTGAAAACTATTGGTCGCTATCGACCAGTTTGCTCGAGGAACTGTGAAAGTAAATTTCCTATAATTGGTAGCACCTTCGTGAGAATTGATACCCAATTGACTGCATTCACACGTTGAAATGCAAACATGACGAGTTCTTACCAGATGCGATAGTTGCCATTTTTCAAGATACAAATAAGGATTGAAAGTTACCTATCGTTACTTAACACTATTCATTCTCTCCTGTGCAGAGCTGCTTACCACAATGCAACGGATTACAAACAGCATAACGACGCCAAAGACCTTGTACGTTGTATATTTCAACAACTCATACCTGCTTTTTCAAACTAAGAATCTGTTGACACAAATATACTCCTCATTTTGTTATTGTACCCATTTGTGTGATAAACTTTTATGTTCTTGATGCGCGGACAAACATCACAATATTATTTAAAAGCATATTCATTGCGGCGTACTAAAATAACTGATGGATCTTTTTGAATAAATTTACATTTACCTCACTTACAGAGCTCAGGTTTGTTCTTCCAAGGGGAGTAGCGTTGTAGCGTTAGCGTTATTTCAACTTTGTATTTCGAAAACCAAACATTTCTTTCCATGTAAATAAGACATAAAGCAGTAGGGTTTTATTTTCGAGGTCTATCATTTACAAGCAATTGTCCCCATACATATATATATATATATATATATATATATATATATATATATATATATATATATATATATATATATATATATATATATATATATATATATATATATATATATATATATATATATATATATATATATATATATATATATATATGTAAATATGAGTGAGGATTTGAAAAGATAGAATATCTCTCGTGGTAAATGTGTTTTATGTAACAGTGCTAAGGAAGATTTACCCCATTTCTTTTTTTATGTCCAGCACTCAATCAAATACGGTCGAAAATGTTTGTATCCGTAAAAAGAGAGTGTAAACAGTTATATTTTGACTATGTTTGTCAAAGTTTTCTCGGCCTCTTCTCTGAATAATAAAGTCTGTTGGCTCATGGGTGAGCACGTTTACAACTGTCTTGAAATTGGCGACGCTTATGACCGTATCTCTAAAGATTTTTCAGTTGAAGCTTGGCACTTTAGGAGGCAGTCAATCACCGACCTGCAATCTGACCCACTTGTATACCCTGTAAAGTGTATATATTGTAAAGTGTTTTAAGGTTGAATGAGCGCGCACGCAGTGCCGCTTCACGCGACACGTGTTTGTACATAGATGACTTCTAACCATTTTAATGTGTTCAAAGCAAAATGTGTGTATACGATTTTGCCTGTTTGACGCTCCACGGGTTCTGCCCTGCTCGTTGGTGCCTCCGTTGTACAGGGGTAGATTCTTATAATAAATAAATAAATAAATAAATAAATAAATAAATAAATAAATAAATAAATAAGTAAGTAAGTAAGTAAGTAAGTAAGTAAGTAAATAAATAAATAAACAAACGAACAAACAAACAAACAAACAAATATATTTGTGTGTGTGTAGAATATATATATATATAGTTTTCGATGCTTTTTCATCACTATATTACATTCTGGACTGTTGAAATCAGCAGGGATTACATCCACAATTGGCCATGGCAATCCAGGTGTGGACTTATTTATCCTAAATGTGATAATAGACAAACTGCTTCTTGTATTGATTGATAATTGGCTGGTATATCAAGAAAGAGTTGAAACTATTTGTTGTTTTTGTTGATTATGCCAAAGCGTATGATCGGGTGCCACGGTAGACGCCTTTAAGAATCCTAAAACGGTTGGGTTGTGGCATACCTGCGTTGCTGGCTGTAGTATTGGCGTCATTATGGATGGCTTAAAAGGTTGTTTTTGGACTTGCTTTTATTTCTGTAGCGATAGGTACACAACAAGGGTTGTCTACCCTATGTTTTTGGTACAGATCTTGTGAACGATTATTCCGTAGTTTCAAGATTAAGTATGCCTTTAGTAGTTTATTTTTTAATGGTGGCATGGTCTCATGTTGATAGCAGGTACCGTAATATTTGCTGTCTAGACAAATTCAGAGCAAGCTTGTCTTTTGAAGGAGCGTTTTATATATATATATATATATATATATATATATATATATAAAATTAACGATATAAACAGAAAAATTAATTAAAATTCAGTATATAGCAATGGACTCGCAACTTTGAAAGATACATTTTGAAAGGGTGCTACAGTCAATTCATAATTTGCAACGAAATATCAAAATTACATAATGATCAGTAAGAGTTAATGTTAAAATGATTAATGTGGAGATTACAGTGTACAGGTGGGTACCGGTATGCATGTAGTTTTCTCTGTTACAGCCTGATCCCTTCTATTTTCGACTCCGTCTGAAAAGGTCTTTGCCAGGGTCGTATTAAAATTGGTGCGGATGTACCTTTGATGTTTTTCCTACAAGGGTGTTCAAATGATCACACTCAGGTGGTTCAGTGTATATCTTTTACGAATTTAATTGCAAATTAGGTTCTGAAAAAATCTTCAAAAGTCAGAAGAGCCCCATGTACTTTCGAAGCAATTGTCGAGCAGTTTCAGGTCATATAATTTTTGAAGATTTTCCGAAACGAAATGAACATGCACACGGAATTTTATCATGACCCGGCCAATGGTTTTACGGAAGTCGAAAATGCAAAACTCTCGAACGATTTACGGACCAGCATCAGATAAGTTCAGTTTACTTGACAAGTCAGTTGAGCAAATGATTACGTTCAAGCAACGAAGCGTCATGCAATAAATAATTCTTATCACGTCAAGAAGATTGTTGTCCTGAGTCATAAACACAACGGAAGTAACTTCCCATAACACAAATAAATAGACGTTAATCTGCACAGTGATGTGGTGGCACCCTGTGATCATGCATTGTGGACATAGACTCTGTGCCTACCCTTGACCTGTCTCAAGTATAATAAGGAATCATGGAGCCGCCGCCCTTGTAGATATAAACAATTTTCATTACCCTGCTCTAAATTCTGTATTAAAGATATATTAGATCGGAGATATCTTAAATTAGGATATTTAGGATACAATACAAGACTGATTCTCATGAGATCTGAACGAAAACTGATGTATACGGAACATTTTGAAACCATAGTGTATCGCATAGGCATCAATGTGATACTTCTTTGGTATCCGAAAGAAATTGGCATCTTTTTGGCTGATAAACTTTCTTCCAAAACTTAACTTTCATATATCTTTAGAAGGACTTCTATTGTAATTTAAATATCGTATGTGATAATCATTAAGCAATCTAGTCTTCTATTTGAACATATCATTACAAATGTATATAAAACCGTACTTTGAGCCACGATTTCATTTTCACCAAATCGATTTCCACCAGATTAACTCTTTCAGTGCCACATTTTGGACTGAGTGAACAGCTTTCATTGGGTGCTAGTTGTGCAATACGCCCAAAGCTCGCTGACGAATGCTGTTAACCTGGGCTGTTATATTCCATGTAACTGTTGGGGTGTTGCCACTTGAATGAAAGGTCTTTTTACAAAAAATATTGATGACACACTTATTGCTATTCAGAGCACTTCGTTGTAAGTAGTTCTACTTTAGTCGTAGTTGGTACTGAATGAGTTAAGGGGCTAGTACACTTTGTAACAATAAAATTAGAAAATGCTACTTTATGTTGGATATTATATTGTGTATTCTACAATTTCCGTTTGAACCCATAAAACTATATATTTCATAGAAGAAGACATCTGGATAAATATAAAACCAGGAACATGTCTCTTGTAACTGTTGAGTCATTAAATCTTATATTAATTTTCTAATTACAATACATTTTTTGTCATAAATTGAGTATAAACAAAAACTAGCTCATACCCACTTCCAGATAAATATTTGGTGTTGATCAAAATAGACAGAGCATATTGCTGGCTACAAAATAGTATCTCAATTTTTTCCATACAGGATTTAGTTCAAATTTTAAAACTTTTGAAATTTAATACAAAATTTTTAAAAATTTCAAATGATCGATAATTTTTTTTTACCAAAGTATCTTTTAAAAAATCTGAGAGACGGTATTTTAGACGCAGGTGCTAGCTTAAATTTGATATTACAATCTAAATTGTATGTCAAATTTCGAACATGTTATGTTTTATTTTATGTAAATTTCGCAAATTTTAATTAAAATCAAATTGAAATAATTGAAATGGTTAAATTTGAAGTTTAATAGTAAATTTAAATCTAGAAAAACATTTTCTTTCAGATAATATATGCTTTTGGTAGTCTTGCATAAAAAACGAATGAACTAATTACATATTTCTACATGAAAGTCACAATGTGTTCAAGCCCCTTGAGTGGAGATACATTTTACTTCTTCACATATAATCTCCAAAAGGCTTTGGTCAATGGATATGAAGTTGTTATCAAATTCACCAAGATGGTGCATTCAGCTGTAACATAAGATTTTATGGCATATGTTTCTTTTTTTTTTTTTTACAATAGAAAAATGAAGAATACAGCATTTTTTCCCTTTACACAAAAACCCGCCGGTACTTTCGGACCGGTATGCACTATCGGGACAACCTTCTCCACTAAGCTCCGTCTTTGACGCAGTGGGGCACTTGGCACTCAGCCTATTGCTGCCACTTAATTCTTAGCCTGGAGGCAACTTCAATGTCTCATACAAAATCCCTATTCTGGGGTCTACAACTGGTAACTGTATGACGTTGTATTTACATTTTCAGGTAATGCTCACTCTGGAAAAGTCCTATTATATGTTGTACATTACAGTTATCCGACAAATCAATCGTCCCTTTACACTAATTACACATATATTTTGGATACTACCTCTTCAAAATATCCAATAAGCTTGCCTGCCATTTTGAAAATTGTGAATTCCGCACCCAATGCTTTGTAAAATGAGCCGTGGGACGATGTTGGGGGTGGGGGTGGGAAGAGGGTTATAATATACATGTATGAAACCAAAAGTATATATTTTGCAAATATTTCAGAGCATCAATAATGATATGATATATACTGTGGCCACGATTCACTTTGATATCCAAGTCAAACGTATTTTTGCGCGACTGTCCCGCAATCAATACATTAATTGTGCAATGTTCAAAATGGCGCTCACCACATGGCGTCATGGTGTCGTGTAGCATTTGGACTAGCGATGATCATGCGGGCAGATTAAAGTTAAGATAGTAAGTCATCTTTTAAAAATACGTTGACGACCGTTTCCCCGATAACTCGGAGAACAGACACCTGGAACCTAGCGAAACAACAGATACCATCACCACACAACCATGGCTATATGCAGGAACTATGTTTTTTGCCCGGCCCAAGTTAACCGTCCTGACAAGTTGAAATAAAATTCTATGTTTGAGTCGACTTTACTGCAAAATACATGTAACGGCGCCCTTTGGCCAGCTTTTCTACTAACTTACAACTTGATTACGGTTGATTAGAATGACCGCTCTTTTACGAGTGGTCGTTTGTGGGGTGATTTTGGTGGTCGTTGGTCGCGTACTGTAGGTGGTCCAGGGCAGTCCAAATGGAGCATTGTAGCAAATTTTGCTTCACAGTTCTTCAAAAATGGTGCAGAATTTACCCAACATAAGTGTTTCTCATGTGAAGAAGTTGAGAAAGTGCTCCAGGGAATATAAATTTTGCTAGAGATTTCCAGTTGGACAGTACTGTGGTCGTTTGCGTCAGTTAATTTAAGATTGCAAAAGCGCCCGTGCCAAGGGAAACTGGTGGTTTTGACCAGATGGTCGCCCAACCCTGAGGATTGGGGTCGATAATTGCAGGTACTACTGCACCATGATTATACCTCGCAGAAACTGCCAGGGTATTATTTTCAAAGAGGGTGAATGTAAGAACATTTTCAAAAATAATGTGAAATCATTCTTGATGGCATGATGCATGAGATGGAAGTACTGGAGAGGGACGCTTTATATATTTATAAATTCAGTATCTTAGCGTTATAAAAATAATGCCTTTGGCGCTTATATTTATTTATATATTAATTTATTGAAAATTTATATCTATCTTTTAATTCATAAATAATTAAAGCATTTTAGCTACAAACATGTGCAAAGCAACTTAATATTTTTCTGACTTCATACTTGCTATTTTCATGTGGTCCAGAATGGAAATAAGCCAGGGCAAGATTCCCTAGGCTTTTGGTGCTCCCATTTTATGCATCATAGTTTGGTGTGCTTTCAACAATTATATTGTACCATGCTGGCATATATGTCCGAATATACATTGTACATGTATTCTATAGATTTTATGTTTAAATATGTCAATTGCACACTCTTTTCGTGTGCATGAATAAAATAGTATCAATCAATCAACATTCAATAAAAGTTTGGTACATTAGGCCTGGTCATTATCTTAATGTATTTTTTCCTCTTGCTTTTGTAGAGAAAATACACAACTTACTAACTGCAGGATAATTCATCTGTTAATTTTCCCGGAATTAATAAACATAATGAATATGGGTGCAAACATTCTCGAAAGCGTTACATGTATAAATACAATAATTGTCTTATCTTAATCGATAACATGGCAATGGTCTTTTTAAAAATTCATTTTTTTAACCAAATTTTTGCTCATTTCCACCAGATTTTTGTACAATCTGCGGGAAAATAGCCAAATCAGTACAATAATAATTGAATTGTGTGCTTTCGTCAACCATGTCAAGGCAAGATTTTCCACTGGAAACTCACCAGAATGCACCATCCATTTTGCATGCTCAAATTCCAAATTTTCGGGGGTGGGGGGGGGGGGTGGGGGGTGGGGGGTGGGCATGCCCCCAGACCTAGCATGCCTTCGGGTGCTCGCTTTGGGCCACTTGTGTCTCATTTGCGCTACTGAAAAAATGTATGTACTTTTTGGGGGGCCACTTGGGTCTCTGACTGAGCTTCTAGCACTGGCCTGGATCGATCAATTTTTATTAGGGGAGGGCGGCTTGAAAGTACTTTTTTGGTTCCATTAATTTTAGGCCTTTTTAGTAGGGTCTGTCAGGTTACCGAAACCACACAAATATTTTTGTTAGGCCTTAGGTAACGAGGACATTTGTTGAAACATGTTTAAAATGGGTGTTCTTTTCCCTTTTACACATTACCTCCTTCGACGTCAGTTTAATTTGTTACCTGGGCACAACCGGAGGCACTTGTTTTTATAAAAATAAGGGGCTGTCAATGACCTATGGTGTTTTGTCCTTTTTTCAATTTTGAATCTCAGAGAAATTTATTCCCCCAAAGTTTCACGGCATGCCGGGTTGGTGAACATTGCTGTCATTTCTCATATCACAGGAGTTTATTGTATTCTCCACAAAAATAATTATCTTTGCTCATCATCTCGCAGGATTTCATTGTCGTCTGCACAAAAGGGTCCCTCCTTGCTAGTCATATCGCTGGATTTTGTTGTATTCTCCACAATAAGAGGAATCAGTGCTCGTCATATTGCTGGATTCTGTCGCCTTTTTCACAAAAGGGCCCCCTACGGCTCGTCCTATTGCACGATTTCTTTGGCATCTGCACAAAATGGTATCCAATTGCGCGTCACATTGCAGAATTTCACTGTCCTCTCCATAAAAAGGCCTCTTCATGCTTGTCATATTGCAAGTTTTTACAGTCTTCTCTACAAAAGGGCCTCTCACTGCTCGTCGTATCTCAGGATTTCATGGTCCTCTCCATCAAAGGGGCAATCATTGCTCGTTTAAATTGAAAAATTTGATCGTCTTTTTCACTAAAGGTACAAAGAGAAATTGGGTTTACTTTGAGCTAAGTCAGGTCCATTCACTTACAGTATGTAAAATGTTCCAGTAGGTGTCCACAGTAAAACATTAAGTGAAAGAATCTTTCCAGACCTGAGCATAAAGCTGGGTTTCCATGTGCGCGTATTGCGTAGTGCGTAATAATTGATTGACTTAAAATAAACTAGGCCTACCCCATTTCCATGTATGCGTAGTGCGTAGTGCGTACTGCGTGTTGCCTAAGCGTTTCGGTAACTGGTCAATTCGTACACAAACCATATCGTACACCAGTCAACGCGTACCCAAGTCAATTCGTAACCTCTCACAAGTCAACTCGTACCCACTTTTGAGTCAACTTGTAGGCCTACCCACTCTCGACGCTGCAGCGTATCATGCTTGTTGAATCGTTTTCCTTCCAGTAATTTACGAGATACTTGGTATCTAATGTGCGCTTTTGATCAATGTTTCTGAAAACCGTCATTGTTGACACAAATAAACTTTATGAAATTTGTTGTTGTTTATTTAAACTATAGCCTAACCCTCAGACAGCCTGGCAGAAGACCATGAAATTTTAAGGAGTGTGCCTGGGTCGATGATGTGGCCTAGCGTATGGCAGCAGCGATACCCATATTATACAAATAGTGACTGTTTCACCAGGCAATAGGCCAAATTATTAGTCCCGAGGGTTGTGGAGTGTTCTGGCTGTCTATTGCCCAAGGCCGAAGGCCGCGGACAATAGACAGCCAGGACACTCCACAACCCGAGGGACTAAGAATTTGGTCTATTGCCTGGTGAAACTGTCACTATTTGTTTTATTAAATTTTGGATAAAATTACATGTAGGCCCATCAGTAGGCTCAATGAGGAATTGGAGCTATTTCATGTCAAGCTCAAATACCATACCATCCTAAGTTTACAGGACTGAGGAGTTGCACTATTGCCTGCTAGTGCTGGACCAAGTCAATTCGTCTGCAAACGCGGAGTGTCAAATGAAGTTAGACGGCAAAAATACGAAAGAAAACTTTCGTATGTAGCCTAGTGTCATTTTCTTAAATGTATTTCGGACATTTTATGCGATAATTTTTATTTGAAAATCAGGACATTAATTTTTATGTTTGATTCAGGCGAGAGTGAAATAGAATGGCTATTTTGCTATCGAAAAAAGCGTCGCTCACACAGTTACAAGCTGTACCTCTGTTCCATAGCCGGTAGTGTGGTTCCCGCGCCGAAGTGCAGGGTTGACAAGAGACGGGAACCAGGCGGGCAATAGTCTTCTTGAGCAGGGAGACTATTGCCTGGCATCTGCTCCATGCAGGCACTAGATCATTCTAAACGGTAATCACATGTTACCTCTAAGCCAATCAGTTACAAGTAATTTTATCCAAAATTTAATAAATAGGCCTATAGCCTAGCTCTGTAGTCTGCTTAGGCTAGGCCTAGGCCTATGTGTCCATTTTCAGTCACAGCATTACAAAAAGACAATGAAAAAAACTTAGGCCCTATATAGGGCCTAGGCCTACATAAACGACTATGCAATGTTTTCAACTTGATTTTCTTGAGTTTTTTTTTTTTAAATCCATGTAGCCTACGAGTTGTTTTGTGTACGAATTGACTAATGGTAGGAACGCGGCTTAGGCCTATGCAGGCAAACATCGGGCGGAACAAGTAGCCCAAGCCGGGTAACGACCAGTAGGCCCTATAAGTTAGGTGACAGTGAACGACCACTCATCAAATGTTGATAGTTTATCTTGATAGTGTGACCTTTTATAACTCATTTTATTTGTTTATAGTTTCATACTTTATACTCTGCTGTAATGGGTTGTGTTAATGGCAGAACGATTCTGTAACGGACCAAAGGTCTTTCTAGACTTTTTACACTGGCCTTAAATTGAAACAGTAGGACCAGTTAATCAGGGTATCACACGTTCAGCCCCAGATTAAGTTCTCATAAGCAATTTGTATCTTTATTCGAGAACAGTCTGGGTTTTTTTTTTTGGGGGGGGGGGTCAATTTGTGTACGATTTGATTTGTTTCTGTACGATTTGACTTGTGTACGAAATGACTTGGGTACGATTTGACTGGAAAGCTGCGTTTCAATCGCTCTGTGTAGCGATTTTGTACGCATCACGCAGGGTAGACGCGCGTAACATAGACAAAATGGCGCCAAACCCTACCAAACTAAACATAGGCCTACATACGTACAGTTTACGCCTGGTTTGCGGATACATGGAAAATGGTATCCGCACTACGCAATAAGCACCCCCAACTACGCAATACGCACACATGGAAACTTAGCTTAGCCTTAAGAGTCGGCACATTTCCTTGGCGTGGGGTGAGCGCTATGCTCCCGACCTATGCTGTATCCTGAGACACGGTATCCTGATGGGAATAGGCTAATATATAGTTCTCATTAAAAGTGTTCTGATGATGTGAAATGTTAAAGCAGACGATATGTATATCCCTGGTGCTTTTGAGCAATTTGATGAAAAAATAGTTAACATACATTAGTAAATTTTGGCATCAAGCCACCAATAGCTAAAATTCATTGACCGACTTGGAACAAACGTATGGTGGAATTATTCAGCCTAAAATAACTTACGATAATCTTATATCAAACTAAAACAGTTAACTTTACATGAAGTTGGCAAGAATTCTAATTTGATTATGGCTATTAGTAATTACTGTAGCAACATCAAGCTTGTGCTGGTGCTAATAACATTAGTCGTTTACACTTAAACTTTTCCCTTGCGTAATACAGCCGAATGCGCTGGCTGAAAGGGAAGACATTGTACGTGTGTTGCAAGAAATGTAGGTGCTGTCATTTAATACATTTAAACAGTTTCGAGTTATGCTCACGAACATTTTCCTTCACAAAACATCATGGGCATGGGAGACACAGTCTCAGGCTGCTTGAACTCTTCGCTGGGCAGAATCAGACCGCGTCAACAGTTTTCCTTGGCGCGGATTAAACACAATGTGCGTTACCGGCACCCAGGAAGGCGACTGACCTGGACAGTGTCACCATGGCAGGTCCTATCTACAATTCTCAATAAGATATTTTCTATTTACATGGAATTTAATTAAAACATTAAAGCAAGCGACGAGCTATATCCCGCCCCTTTTTGGACGTTTTGAACGGGAAAGGATTACTTAAAATTAGAGTAAAGGATGAATCCGTATAGGTTTTGGAAAGCTCACGGAACGACGACAGCAAGGACGAATATTGTCAGCAGCACGGTTCACACTCTATTGAGACCTGCTCTGCTCTGAAATTAAAAAACAGGAGCTCCAAATGTATCACAAGAAAGCCAAATGGAGTTTATTTTCGTAGCCAAGTGGAGTTTATTTTCGTTTATTTCTTTAAAGATCTAAAATTTTGTTTGTACCAATAAAACTATACTTACGTGTCTAAGCATATAGTCCCTCAGTTCAGAATAGGATCCATACAGAGTTTATCAACGTTGTGTGGTTGATTATTCTTTACATATATATATATATATATATATATATATATATATATATATATATATATATATATATATATATATATATATATATATATATATATATATATATATATATTTAATATGCATGCACGTGTGTGTGTGCACAAGGGTTGGATATATAAAACAGTAAAATCCTCAACAAGGCACAAAATAAATCCCTTGTATACAAAGTAACACAGCGTGGGCCAATACGGTCTCAAAATGTACAAACCTAACTAAGTATCAGTAGATTACATTTGGTATGAGAAGTTTGCTTGTTCGCTGATATTCACCTTGGTTTTGGCCAACGATTTTGATGGGTAAACCAACCATCAGACCCAAGGGGAGATTGGTGGCGGCCATGTTTGTTTAGGACAGCGCAAAGACTTACGAGAGCCAAAATGTTTTCCTGTAGTTACTTGTAGGGCCTGACTTCATCAAACCGGCAGGCCACCTTTTAACTATGCTTGTCAATCATTCAATGCTACACAGTAGACGTTTGGTTTATACATTATGTATATGGAGCTGAAAAATGAAAACTTTGGTCTTGATTCTCGTGTTTGTTTATGCCGTATAATGACGATTTTTAGCATTAACCAGATCTCCAAGGAATGAACAGGTAAAAGTCCAAATTTTCACGTTTAAGCGTGTTACAAAGGGGAAAATATAAGAAATGAATTTCATTCACATTGCGTTTATATAGCCTGTAAGGGTCAACTCCTGCAGCCTATATATAAGCGCATAAACGCAAATCAAGTTAATTTCTTAAAAACTACTTTACTTGTTGCCGCCACAGTGAATTATCGAGAAACTCGACTTTGATACCCTCAACCTATTAAGTAAAAGTTGAATTTAATGGAGCGGGGGAGGGGAAGGGGGAATTATATGCATTTTATATAGGGTCGTATACAAAATGGGGAACCAAGCCTTAGCCAGCAAATTTAGGGCTATATGCCATGACAAACCCCGGTGACAAACCTATTGATCGTTACGACTTATGGCTGAGAGCAGAAACCTTGACTTAAAGTTTAGTCTCTCGTAGGCTGCAACTAACTATACTTTGACGACGAATGGGTTTGCCACGGTATTCATTCCTGTGCCGGCATGCAGGATTGACCGTTTTGCACAGAGCTGGTGCACAAATTGAATGTTCAGACCTTCAAAGGTCTGGCCGGTTCAAGCTTGTCAGCGACGGCCCATAATCATGGGTAATCGTCCAGTTCACGTTTGTCGGACGTTACTTATTTTAACTTTTCAGGAGGGTGTGACACTCCCGCGATACGCCAGACACACGCTCACTGGACGCCACAAAAGACCAAACAAAATTCCTGTTGATCTCAGAGTTTGTGATATTTGCAAAGAAATCGAAAATGAAAAACACTATGTCTTAAAATGTTCTAAATTTACAACTCCCAGAAACAAATTTTTGAGCGAAATAAAACAGATTTTTAACTTAGATAGCTTTGACGATGAACACTTATTTATATTCATAATGAGTTTAAACGGTACAGAATTGATTTCAAAATTTGCTTTTTACCTAAAAGAGTGTACAGACATCAACGGACCTCTATGACATCAAATTACCTTTATCTATTTTTTTCTACTCGCTTAATTGCTTCATAATATATAATTGTTTGCTGCATTTGTGTATGTGTAATGTGTATCCCATTGTATTTCTTTTTCAATGTTGTTATTGTTCTTGTATGTATGTATGTATGCATGTATGTATGTATGTGACAGATTACCATTGTAAATATTGGTGTGATCAATAAAGTCCAAAAGTTCACGCTCGCTTGCTACTTGGTATAGAAGATTAAACTAGAAAATTTGATTTGCTTGTTAGCAAATCAGTCTGGGTGCCTGGAGAAACTGCAATGCAATGTATGCAGCTGTGACATAGCTCCAAATGTGTAATGGCATGTTAACAGTATGGCCAAGTTGGTGAAAAGTGTTGCAGAGTGATAGAGGTAGACATGTGTAGCTTTGACCTTTCAATGTCACTCTAGATAAAGACAAACCAGATGAAAGCTTATGTGCCATTTCCTACTTATGTTCAATAGTAACTATGGCCCCAAAGTGCAACGTTTTCCATATACAGAGATTCTAATGCTGTGTGGCCTTGCTTTGACCTTTCAAAGTCAATCAAGGTAAAAAAAGACAGCACCATATGAAAGCCTATATATCATTTCCTATTCATGTTTAATGGTAACTATGGCCCTAAAGTGCACTGTTTTGCATATACAAAGATTTTCATGGTGTGTGACCTTGATTTGACCTTTCAAGGTCAATCAAGGTCAAAAAGGACAACACCAGGTAAAAGCCCATATGCCATTTCCTATTCATGTTTTATAGTAACTGTGGCCCCAAAATGCACAGTTTTCGAGATACAAGCTTATATCACTTATACAGTTGTATTTGCCCAGATTCTCCTAATTTGCATAAATTTAAACGTTACAACTTTGGCTCATGGTTCATTGGATGCACTTATAGCACAAACCTATGCATTGAAGTTGGAATGGCATCTCTATAATAATTTTGAAGATTTATAAGATTTAAAATTTTGTGTATTCACCTAATTTGCATGCATTCAAATCCTACAATTTTGGCTCATGGTTCATTGGATGCGGCTGTAGCAGAAACCTATATGCGGAAGTTAAAATCGCATCTCTATCTATGATATTTTTGTAGATATTCAAGATTTAAATTTTAGGTAATCATCTAATTTGCATAAATTCAAATCCTACAAGTTTGGTTCAGGGTTCATTGGATGCACCTCTATCACAAACCAATAAATTGAATTTGGATCGCCATCTCTATCAATTATAGTTTTAAAGATATTCAAGATCTAAATTTTCAAAGTGCCTTAATTAGCATAATTTAAAATTTTGCAACTTTTGTTTACTGTCCATTAGATTGGCAGATGTCACAAACCTATATGCTGAGCTTTGAATTCTGTATCTATCTATAATAGTTTTGAAGATATGGAGCTTTTAAAATTTTAAGGTGTATTACCATGCTAAGGTGAAACAATGTAGCTTGCACGGTGTCAGAGAAAAGCTCCGGACAAATTTGGCGGAAAAAAGAAAGAAAGAAAGAAAGAAAGAAAGAAAGAAAGAAAGAAAGAAAGAAAGAAAGAAAAAAAGAAAGAAAAAAAGAAAGAAAGAAAGGAAGAAGAAAGACTTTTGCAAAAACAATCTGTCTGGGTTGGCACCCAGACATAATGAGAACTACATGTTGTGAGACCCACCTCTTTCTCATCTCTATTTGTTATACTTTCATAAAAAAAGGTCATTTAAAATATGCATGCTAATAAATTGAAGAAACGTCAAGTGAAATAAGCAAAATGACTTGAGTTTGTTGTTCCTGACGTACAAAACAAAAATGTCTTTGCAGAAAATGTAGGCTAATGATTGATTGGCGGATGTCTTTCTTAACAGGGAGCAATTCATAATTTCCTACCGTTGCGGTTTATTTTTTTTTCGGCACGGGGACTCTCACTATCAGCTTTGCCGATTTAGGCCTATCATTTACATTAATTTGAAAAAATCGCAATAAACTGGAAAGTCTAAATATCATTATAATATTCAGTAATTATTTTGGATAACCATAGTGGAGGGCAGAAGTTCACAGGAAAGAGTTCAAAATGAAAGCAAGAAATGATAAATGTTACTCATTCTTTGAAATCCTGTGATGATGTAAAAGTGGAACCTTTAAGAGGACGCCTCGGGTTAAAGTACGCACTGACTGAGAATTTTATGCAAAGCATATCGAGTGGAATGTCAAGCTAAATTATTATCACGAATAGCAGAAACGGTTTATACAGTTGTTATAGAAAGTGCTGCTGTCCCACGTACACCCAGAACAGCTCAAAACAGATTCATATTAGGCGTATTCCCCTGCAGTGTACCTACGTCACCACCGACTGCTGCAGAATTGACGGAATATACATCAAGGGAGAATGGAGACGTTCCGGGCCTAAGCCCACCATTGAAGAAAACAAAAGTTTAAAAGAGTCTATTTAGTCTATGCTGAATGCTGTAATACATGTGTTATAGGAAACATTTTAACAAATGGTATCATTTTAGATGTACTGATTTGCAAGGGGAAGACGGAGTATTAAAAAAATGAAACTTTTTGTAACAATTATTGCCAACATCAAATCTTCAGGTTACCATTTGTCTCAAGTCAACAGCTGGCCGCAGACCATTTTGAGTAGGCCTATAGTGCGACCAAAATGCACTGAGTGAACTATTTAGACCACGCGTAATCACCCCATGTAATATCGGCGGTGCTTGTTTCAACTATACTATTACAGTAGTATTTACTTGAATGATTATTGACCAATCACGATGCGTGAAATTTTCTCAAACACGGATAGGGCCTACTCTATGAAGCATAACGGTTATTGCACGTCAGGAGTAACAAACATCGCTTCAGATTTTTAACAAGGCCTTATCTCAATATTTCTGGTAAATGATCATGGAAATCACTTGAAATAATGAAAACAAAGTGAGTAGACCTTTTTGGCACAAGTTTCATGGTACAAAAACGTAACTGGCGGTCTTACGATAGCAATTTTGTGCAAGGCCTATCGCCGGAGTGTGATACCCTTGTCTATACTATAGGCCCAGTGAAAGCACGTTACGTCTGGCGAGGACGATTAACGTGCCCATAATATCAGAATACGTGTGCGTCATCTTCAACCCTTATTCCGCATTTTCACACTTTAGCCTACTGACTGGCATCATAAAGTCCAAATCGGAAAAAAAACTGTTGTTTGTGAACGTCGGCGTAATGCAATTGCTCACAGTATTATATCATCATGTCGACCACGTTAATTTGTGTCACCCATACTATTAGCTATATCTGGCTACGTCAATCGCAATTACGAATCTCGAGAGCTGGTTGATACACTCAGTAGTTTATCTTTTGCAGATGACTACAGGGAGGTTCCAAATTTGTATGAAGCATTACTTGCAGATGTTCAGATGTATGATCTTTAAGGGGATCTTGCAAATTTTGCATTTGACAATGCTGACATAAATGTAAGAACTGACACATTTAATGATACTTGGCATGTACTTTGTGGTATCGCATGTGTTACACCACAAGGTAGTGAAACGGAGCCTGTCATTCCACGGTCCCTTAAAGGAGTTGTCAGTACTGGTAACTTTTGAGAAAGTGCCGGTCAAAGTTTTTAGGAAGTTGACTACACCACAATAGCAGTCCATCACATTTGGGCCACTTAAACCTCCGAAACCAAGTCCGCCTCTGTTGAACTTGTCCATATCCTCGGACAGTATCTGGAAGCAAATTTCTGTATTCAAGCTCCAGTATCAAAGTGCCCCCTGTTGGAGTGGTTTTATGCAGTGTGCTGTTCAGGGAGGACAATCATCACGCACGTAAAATCTAAATTTAGCCATTTGCTTGTCAAGACCCTCCTCAACCTGACTCCATCAATTTTGGTTCATGTGTTGCACAAAAGCTGTGCGAAAAGTATGGACTTTGGTATTTATCATGTCACTTTTGACCAGCCCCTATATATAAAAGCATACAAGATTGTTAAGTCGTCTCATTAAAGGGGTACTGCGGGGATAAATTACAGTTGTTGAGTTGTTTTATATAATAAATGTGGACCCATATCAGAAAATACAAACTTTTTTCCCAACTGGATAAGCAGATATCAAGTTTTCTTGGATGTGTAAATGAGGGGTTGTGATGTCACCTGGGCTGACTGCTACAGGTAACGCAATGACAGCAGAGGGAAACTCTGACAAAAACATGGACACCTGACCAAGTACACATGTTCCACTTTTACTATGATGAAGCAGTGTGTATAGATATAATCAAATTCACTAAGCTGAGATATTTTTCTCATTTAATGAGGATTAATAACGAAAGAAAAATGCAGAAATCAATGCAGACAAGCTAACATCACCTATGGTTGTGTATTCAATTCCTGAAGCAGGCATCAACTAATATCCCACACTGAAAAGATCGAAGAGGGTGATTCACAGAGTACAAAAGTCATTTTGATATGCCTGGTAATGTGTGTCTCAGCTTGGTGCCCCCTCAAGGTTTGTGTATTGTATATGCAGGGTAGCCTAGGTGACATCACACATCAGAACAGCTACTGGAAATACAAATTGCTCTGATTGAATACCTGCTTGAGAAAAATGTTGCAAATTTGTCCAATGAACACCGAAAATGACCATTAATGACCAAAAAAAAAAAAAAAAAACCCTCCCCCCAAAAACCCTATCACTGCTGTTCCCCTTTAAGAGCTAAAAACATCTTCCTGAGGCTTGGAGGTTTCCATTTACTGATGTCATGTCAATTGGATATGTCATGGGTGGCAGTGGATTGTAAGACCTCTGGGAGACCGTGTATAGACCACATACTGTGGTTCACATGATGAATGACAGGCCATGCATGTGCTCGTGCAAGCACATTTTGTGGCATCACCACTGACCAGACATTATGACAAACTTGCTAAAAAGCTCTCGTTGCTTTACCATGGTAGACCGTGCCTCTGTTAAAGCTTTGCAGGAAAGTCTCTTGAATAGTGAACGCCCCACTGCTAGTGTGGGACAGGAGGAATGTGTTCAGCAGTCAGTGAAAATCCTCGATGAGTTGATGGTACATGCTGCCAATCAAAGTGGAACATCTAAGTTGTCTTCATGTGACCTCTGATTGTAAGCTTGTACTTGCATTTATGGACTCTACATTTAGTAAAAGGTCCTAGTAGCCATCTTGAATTTATGTTGATTAGTTGTAACCCAAATAATTTCTCAATACAGCTCACGTATGAAATCCAAATTCCCATTAAATCCATATATGGGCAGGTGCGATAGAACCATTTTAAAAATGGCGTAAGACACAAGACCAAGACCATTCATTATGGAGCAATGTTTATATAATCAATTTCGCCAAAGTTGAAATAATACCCAAGGATTAATAAGTCTATCACATTTTATGGACTAGAACATTTAAAAATAAACTAGTGTGCAAACAATGACTGTCTACAAGTTTCTGCTCAACATATTTAGGTGATTTGGGGATTTTCCTTCATTTTTGACTGATCTAGTGACCATCTTAAATTCTTAAGTTACCACAAGGGTGAACTAAGCGAAGTTTGCATGGTTGGCTTCAGGATTGGTATATGCACCTTTCCTAAAAAAAATCAGCTTTCTAATTATTTTGTCCTATCGTCTTCCTTTTTTTCCTAATGCTCCTGGACTAGCTTCCCGTGGCATCAAAGGGAAAACCATACAACACAGACACGCAATTATCATATGTGTCAAAACACAAACTGTTAAGTATATTTCAACTTTACATTCGAAATACCACTTTTGGCAGTCGGACGTTCTTATAAGATGTCACTTTACGACATCAAACTTATCTTTTTCAAAACACGAGCTGTGATATGACATCGTGCTGACAGATTCATTGTGGTATGGTTGGCTTTGTTCGATGTTAGTTAGGATTGTTCATGAGCTGTGGCTGATGGCATATGCCTGATGGAAGTATACAATATTTCAGTCAAAAATATATGCAAAGGTACGGGAACCTAATGAGACCACCAAAATTAGTTTTAAAAACTCGTAATTACCAGTTTTTTCCTCGAAATTCCGAGTTTTTTTTTCTCGCAATTACAAGTTTTTAAAACTCGAAGTTATGAGTTTTTTTCTCGTAATTACGAGTTTTTTTTCTCGTAATTACGAGTTTTTTGGATATCAAAAGTTAACTTGCCAAATCAACGACTCACAAATGTGAAATTGATACTGTATTGATGATTAAGTCTGCAGACTAAATTAATGAAACTTTGTCTTTTTTCCGCCATTATGGACATTATTATGACCTGGTTTGCTCCATAATTCATGAACTCATTTATGCAAAATGTTTTAAATGTTATAAAAAGAAATAAATTTATTTTGATACGTTAAAAAAACATCTAATTGTTTTGTTTCAGAGTAGTAATTACGAAAAAAACCCTCGTAATTTCGAGACAAATCTCGTTATTACGAGTTTCCAAAAATAATTTTTGGTGGTCTCATTAGGCTTCCGTACAAAGGTAGCCAGGTACCGAAAAATGGCTTCTGAAATCCACACAGTTCATTCTTTTGTTGCCAAAATCATAATTAAATGAGCAAATGAATTTAAGTCTATAGCAAACTAAATCTTGTTCTTAACCTCCAGGGAACGTAAAGCTATGGGCATTATCTAAAAGAGAAGAATGATGGTGCAAAACGAAACCAAAGTCCGTATTTGATCAAAGTTTTTGTGTCACAGTTCTTGCAATTCTTTGTTGTCATGGAAACCGTATGGAAATAGATTGTTTAATACTTGAATATGTTTACAGAAAGAAACTGAATATCACGGGGTATTGTTAGGAGGACAAATGTTTATTTATTTTTTTACATGATTCAAAGGCGCTTTTTAAAGTTTTGGAGTCCATTGTGAAATATTGACTGGCGGGTTTGTGCACTTGCGCCTTTCATATCACAAGCAATAACTTGACTGTAGAAATCACAGTTACTGACGCTAAAAGTCAGGTTCAGAATTTTGTAGGCGTGTGTATCTGTTGGTACAGTGCATACAAGAACACAATGGATGGTTAAAAAAGACATGTTTTTTTTTCTCTGCTCAAATCCACTAGGTAGACGTTGGCACCATATAGGACAACAAAATGCCAAAGTCCACAAACATAACTTTCATTTATCGTGCATGTGTACACACCTTACTTTGGGACAACACAAAGTGCAGTGAATCAGTCAGCTGTGTTAAGGTGTGGTGTGGTGACCCGGGATCCGAGTACGCGATCGGTATGGTTTTTAGAACAGGGTATCCATGCCCAATTTCTTTGAACGGGTATTTTGAAATATGCTGAACAGAAATTCATTCCTCGATTTTGGGTTTGGTAAATATACCTTATTTCTTTAAAGAGGATTAAAAAACTAGCAAAAAGCTAATGCAAATCCTTCTCCTCGTGTAAATATAAATTACATTCAACAGGATCCTTACAAAGCGCAGGTTGAAAAAAAAAGAAGAAAAGGGTAAAAAAAAAAATTATACATGCATGATTATAATGAAAAAAGTGACGGATATCATACTACCGCAGTTACACGTACACATAAATTGTAAGACCAGTATAACAGGAACCTTGAGCAAGCTGTCAGAGAAGGACTGCTTTGGAATATAGGCACTTAAAAATTAGGGTTTTTACATATCACGTACATACTTATAAATACTCCAAAACATACACACCACTGGTGGCAACTGAAGGAAAAGTACAAACCGCACCAGCTGCCCGCACCCTCGAACAGACCAAGCGCAGCCAGGTCAGCAGGCAAGGTCAAGGCGCATTGGTGCACTGAGCATACTGCCAAGCGCGACCGAAGAACCATTGTGGCTGCGCACACTTCTACTGTGGAGCCACCATGGCGCCCAGCAGCTCCGGCCTTCCTTCCCCGCCTCGTTGTAGAGTGGGCACTGCCCGGGGTGGGGGTGGGAGTGGGCACTGCAGCATAATGTGAACTATTGTCTCGGATCTGAATCCACACACACACATTCAGGCGAGTTGCATAAATTACGAGAGAAAAGATCTAGATGCGCATTCAGCGAACTGAAATCGATCTGTAAGCGATTTAGCAATATAACTACTTTTTTGGTTCCATGTCTTAAATGAGAAAGTTTCGGGGGATAAAAGATAGTTTTTGCTGACATCTTGAAGTTACTAACTGAAGAAGCATTACGCACACTATCCAGAAGTGTATTCCACAGGCGGGTCGTTCGAGGAATGAACAAATTTTCAAAAAATCAGTCTCCTTCACTTCATATTTATGCTTGCATTGACCTGACGCAAATTGTAAGTAACTCTGTTTCTGTTAACCGTGGGCATCAACGCACGTAGATGCACAGGCCACAGGCCTTTAACTATTTTATAGTACGTAACAAGTTTAAAAATATTTACGCCTATCCTCTAGTCGCGCCCATCTTAAACAATTTAATACCTTTATTTGACTGGAAGTTTTCATGGCTCCAGATACGTATAACGGAGCTTTGTATTGAACTGACTCCAGCATTTTACTACATTTTGGTCAGCAGTTATCAAAAACAGGAGACGCATATTCAAGAATAGGTCTTATAAATGACGCGTAGATACTCTCTAATGCATTTATAGGTAGTAAAGGTGAATAATATTTGATACGACCCAAACAAGACGAAGCCTATGCAGATATATGTTTAATGTGACTATCCCAGGATAGATTATCAGACAAAATTACTCCTAAATGCGTGTGTTCGTGAACACATTTAACAGGTTCGTCCATAAAAAATTTGTGGATCATGCCCTGTTTTTTTTCCTTTTGGCAGAGATAGCCATTTCTTCAGTTTTGGATGGATTGAAATCTACCTTCCATTTCCTTCCCCACTCTTGGACCATAGATAAGTTGTCATTTAATCTAATGGTTGTTTCGCTGGGGTATTTACCATCTCGAACAGAAAAGTGTCATCGGCAAATAAATAAGCTTTACAGGTCAAATCCTCTACTACGTCATTAACAAATACAAGAAATAACAGAGGTCCTAGCACGGTCCCTTGGAGCACATCCAACTCAATTGATACCCAGTCAGAAGCTTGACCTTCTAGTATAACTCTCTCTCTGCGATTACTTAGACATGATTGGATCCAGGAGAATAAGCGATCACAAATACCGAATTCTTTTAATTTGGGAGGCAGGCCACGATGCCTGACTCGATCAAATGCCTTCGATATGTCTAATATTTGTTTGGGTTTCTACTTCAAGAAAAAAAAGTCCACTAATCTCTTTTTGACGGCAATCGGGTTAGGGAAGTGACCATCCATTCACATTAGCATTTTAATCCAGCAATTTTCGTTATATTTTTGCCTCTAAAACAGTAAAATACAGGGAAGAAAAGCCCCTCTTCAAGAAATAAAAATCCATATGCTCCTACCCAAAAACATTGAACTACCTTCAACTCCTTATTTGGTAGGGCATTTCCACCTTTGGAAAGAAAGGGATCACCATTTGACCCCGAGACCTTTTACCGCCAAACAGTTATATGCAAACAGTTTTATTTTGGCGTATGAAATATTTCTAAATAATGGGAATAGTGTGTATGGCTTTTTGCCTAGTGATATCAATAAAATTGTCAATGAACGTTTCTCCATTTACAATACAGCGATAATTACAGGGTGTAAAATAAAAACAAATTGCGTTCCCAGAACAGGACCGTAATGGGCGGATCAACGCTCGTGCGCATCGCGCACATGCAGCGATCTGGCTATATACTAAGCTATTTTGGCGATCAGTATCTGTCTCTTGGTTAGTTAAATTGTCTGACTTACCAGTAACCGTCGGCTATATCCTCTATAATCTTAATAGGGGCGGAGATGGGTGTGTGTGTGTGTGTGTGTGTGTGTGTGTGTGTGTGTATGTGTGTGTGTGTGTGTATCGGGGAGGGGGGGTGTACCTTGGATAAATCGCTACGAAATGTGATTCAGTGGTCGCGCTTGAACATTTGAAAAAAATCTTATGTTTTTGTTTATATGTTGAGGAAAGTCTCAAAAAATTTCAATGAAACTGTTAGGCAAATTGCTTCGAAATAAGGACGCTTCTACCTTCCTCGGATCTTACTATTCCAACAAATGCTATGCGTTTTTTTCGGATTTGTTTTGATGAAGTTTTGTAGATTTCGAAAATTTTAGACTTTTTTCTCCGGAAGCGCATTGTTTCTGGATTCTCTCCAAATTTGGTAGGAAACTTTGTATGTGGACGTCGTTTGTGTTATGACTTGCCAGCCCCTTCAGTTATTGTCCTTTGAGTCACTTGTCTTTGCTGTGAGAGGTTATTCAGGAAAGGCCATAACATTAAATAAGAAGTTTGAAGAGACCATGGGACAGAAAGATAGGAATTAGCTTAGGAATATTTCAATACAAGTTATGTGTGAACTACATGTTCAACTAAACGGCAAATCAATTATGATTGATTATTCAAAAGATGAAAAATCCACACATTAGGGGACCAAGTTAGAAAACTAAATAAAATCGAAATAAATCAGTGATGCAACAACGTGGAATTAGTGAGATGTATAATTCTTATATTGATGAGCCCTACTATACAAAGTTTACTCCGCGCCAGAACCCCAGCACCCGCCCCCCCCCCTCCCCGGCTGATGAGCAGCCAGTCCACCTGGATATTTATACCAACCATGCCAGGTCATGTGACCACATGCATTCAGTTTTTCATAATATGAAATAGAGAAAGATTATTCATATGAAAACTTACCGACATGAACACATGTATGTGCGTAATTTTGCACATGGTACAGCGTTAGTTTGGATGTCTGTGTGCTTGTCATACTTGTTTTAGCACGTATGCTTATATGACCTGACTTAGTTCAGGAGTCCTCTTGTTCTTTAGCTGTGAACGACACACAGAAAGGAAAAAAGAAATATGTTAATCAGGCTGAATACATGTTGCATGGCTAGTTTACAAAGTTGTAAGAATTTAATCATCAATTACTTGAAATAGAATTAATTATTCATATTAAAATTATTGCGGCTCATGATAATTGTACCAAGTTTCTTTGTTGTGCGACGCTATTGTTTTTATTAAATTTAATTTTTAAAGGAATATCTGAACTTAATTTATGATCAATAGGCACCAGTATATAAGAATATTTATTTAAATCTCTCCACAAGAGTTGAGGGATATTTCTTCATATTTATACTGAAGTCTTTTTGTCCAGATCAACTTCCTAGTTTTCACTACCTTATTCCGCAGTCCAAACTCCTTATTCTCCACAAGCCAACATGACACTGTCTAACCTATATAAATATGCAAGTACTTTTGTACATATTGCTGACGTTCCTCTATAGAATTTTGACATACGCTGCATTAGCCCAAATATATTCAAGGGTCTTCAGTGGGTAACTACTCAGAACATGTTTCGGAGCCTGTATCCGTACATGTCTCCGAGTAGCGGCTCCTTGTCCAAGCTAAATATTCAGCAAAGACAACCCACATAATAATGAATAAATATGAACGTGGCAAATGATGAATTAGCTAAATATGTGAAGTTCTGCTCATAAATGCAGAGCTTTAATATGAATAAAGAATACCTATCAAACCAAACATAATTATTAAATTTGTATAGAACAAATTCAGATAAGAATAATTTGACCTTCCCCTGCACTAGTATGTACCCTTTAAAGCTGGATAGCGCACCTTAGTCAAACTACCTGCCAGTGTTTAAGTGAAGTAGAAACAAACTGGGGCTAAATACTTAGTCCCGGTGATTATAAAATAAACAGTTACAGCTAGACAGCTGTATAAACCTGGGGAATTCCATACAAGTACTATAAAAATGGACTTCCTGTACCAGAAATGTAAAACAAACCCCATGATGACACGTACTCCTCACTATGAAAGTCTCCAAAAAACAAGTTCTATTTTGTTGTCAACTCTGAGTCAATGTTTTAAAAAGAATGAACCAGGTTTGTGACAATTGAGTAAATGCTGCCAATTTGTGGCTAAGCCCTAGGGACAGCCTATGACTGACTCCCGGCCCTGGTGTGGGGCAGCCGAATTCAGGACTTACCCCACAGGTGGACCACTATGCCCAGTGATTTTCTCACTTCCAATGCCTAGAGAAAGCCCCTTTGTTGCGGTAAGACTACTTGATTGTATAGTTTTAACATAGACACTTGCCACAGAGCAATGTTTACATGGTAAAATAACATGAATATCTCACTGAACAAGTTTAATTATGGAAGGAAAATGATCTCTAAACTATCAGTGAAACCTTTCATAAAATGTTAGACTTATAACAATAGGTTAAGACTACTTTAGGGCAGTAAAACTTGCCGCATCAGTGAAGTGTCTGCCATAACTGAAACAATGGCGTTTTGCCCTTTCAACACCACACTTGTATGAATGGTTATATCCCACAGAGGAATATGTTGTGGTATCATGAGCACATGCTACTCAGTTTCAAGGTTTCACAAACTACTCTGGTGATTAACCCTACAGGTGTCAGAAACCAATCTACAGCTATGCATGTGTGGTGGTCAGCACACAGATACTGTATGAGGGTCTCATTAATTTTGCCTGCAAAAAGTTTCTAACATTTTCAAATTGAAAATGCCTGGTACATTACCAATTGACAGGCATACTAATAAGAAAGTTTTACAATTTATGTTACTGTTGCTATAAATGACCTCAAATTTAATCTGAAAATTGGTATTTTTAACATGCATTACCCTATGCCCACTAGTGTCCACCCCGCAATGCCCTCTCCAGTCAGCTGGAGATGAGAAAATTCTATGCTTTGCTGGTTGTGTGAAAGGAGTCAATTGAGTAATTCTTGACATTGAGTAAATGTGCACTTACATGCTGGCCTAAAATGTCTGAAAGGTGAATGTGCACTGACATGCTTGCCTAAAATGTCTGAAAGGGGGATAAAAAGAATGATGCAAACTGGCAATTGCCAAAAGATAAAACTAAGTAGCAAAACAGGCAAGTCTAAAGTCTCTAAAATTAGTTAAAGTAAATTTTATGACAATGTTTGGATATTTGCAGCACAATTTATAGAAGTACTTGTCATGATTAAAAGAAAGAAAAAAAAATGTTTGTATCCTCTTGACTCACTTTTCAAGAGTCCTCTGCTTCAGAAACGCTCGACCAATTGTTCAAAATTGTATAGGGACATTTCTGGGGGCCTTTACAGCTTAATATTTTTAACAGAAAGGCCAACGATTTTTTTAATTATGTATGTATGTATGTATGTATGTGTGTATATTTGTGTGTGTGTGTGTGTGCGTGTGTGTGTGTGTGTGTGTGTGTGTGTGTGTGTGTGTGTGTGCGTGTGTTCACAGTTTGGGCTTCTCCCAAAGCTGTTGCTGAACTTGAGGGCTGGGGGAAGGGGAAGGGGTGGAGCTTGATTCCACATAAGTTGTTCACTAGGTGGTAGTATTTTTCTACAGCGGTATTGTCATATATTGGTTGTGTTGGTCAAATGTAATGGTTATAGTGACAATGTCACCTCTACACTGCAGCTATTTCCTTTGATTGTTCAACGAATCTATCACAGGTCCATATCAGCTCCTCAGCGTTTGAGATATTCAGAACTGCATTGCAAATTATGACATATATGTACGATACTGGTCGGAATTCCAAATTCACAAAACCTAACGCACACACCCATTTTTGTCAGGTCTAAAATGAGTGCCTTGGCAAAACTATATCACAAGGTTAAGTATATGGGTTCGTGATATCCATATCGTATCCGTTTTGTTCAAGTCAGCTCTGATATGGTCTGTTCAGCTGAGGAGATTTGAAGGCGAAGCTGAAGTGGAGGCTCATCTCAGGTCAACTCAATTTGAAATCTCTTTTGGGGTACCAATCTCTTTTGGGGTACCAATCTCTTTTGGGGTACCAGTCAACAATTCCTAGACCAGCTGGGCATGGAATGTTCAAGCAAACCTGTTGTGATTTTGTTTTGTTTTATTTCCATTCCATTCCATTCCATTCCTTACCATTTTAATTCATTTTTCGACGTCAAACTGGGATACCTTAGGTACATGTGGCACACATATTTAGTCTGTGTGCGAACACTGTTGTGGTCAGTTTTTCTCAGACACTATTCTTCCGAAAAGTACCAAACTTGGCATGGTCATGGACCTAGTAGTGAAATTGTACAGATTGTTTGGAACAGTCATGATGTTAAAAAATGTGCAAATTAGAGCCATATTTGTGGAAATTTTAAATCTAACATATTTTTTAACTTTTCTAGGTCGAGTTGCCACTCAAAGCTTATTATGTGGGTCTGTTGCTAAAGCAAAATCCTATTGCGTGCAAACTTAGTCAAGACGTTTAATTTGTGTTAAATTCACTATTATTCCACAGAATACACACTGCATCTGACATATTTCTTGCACCCAATGTGCCCAAAGGTTGGTAAATGTTTTCACAGACATGCTGTTATGCAACCAGAGATATTTGAGCAGTGAGAGTCTGGCCTCCATACCTATTAGAACAGAGGCAGTGGTTCTGCAATGCTGTGGGCTTACACTTCAATCCCTAGGGAGACAGCCTGTGTTGCTAGAGTAAACTTGTCTGTATTATGTACCAAGGAGGCTATATCCAGTTCAAAGCTCCCACTTCCCATCACAATAAGCAAGTGCTGACTGACAGGTGCCAGAAAGGCTAGTGGCATAGCAGCATCCAATTAAATAGTCATGAACCAAAGTTCAACATGTCTTTGTAAAGGGAGATTCAGATCAACTACCAGAAATCACTCAAACACAGATCCAAAACTGCCTGTTCTGGCCAACTGTGATATGGAAGGATTTGGGTCAGGGTCAGTGGTTACATTTGGGATATGCAGGCAGTCTCAGCTCCCATAGGCATAGCATTTGTATTTCTGGACCAAGCAGTGACATTTTCTTATCAATTAAATATCTATAACATTGTTTCATAGCCTTTTTAAACACTTCCCACTTCCAACAAAGATTCATCTTACTTTATCCATGTTTAGCATGTGTAAACTTGCAACTTAATTTTGTCCACACCTTCAGTAGATTGTTGAACCGTGATAGTCAAACATGTACCATGCTATAGATTTTTTGTTTGGCACAATGTGAAATTGCATGTTGCCTGTGCAAAACTAACAACTTAAGTTTGCTGACATATTCATAGATCTCTGTGAGAGCTATGTGATGTTGAATGTTATGTATGACAGTGGATTAGGTGAGCCTAATAGTTGATATTGGTAGAGATTGTCTTATGTATGTTTTTTTATGTTCCTGTAAATAGTGAAACTCAAATACATGTACTTATAAATACATGTATATCAATGTATACACGTTTCACTTGTTGCAGTCATTTCATGCCCCAGATTTACAAAGCATGAGAATCTGGTGTTGATGTAGTAATTTTTGTTTCATAGTATAAATGGGTTTAGCATCATATTTAAATGTCATGTTAAATATTATGCAAATTTGGGCAAATAAAATGTAAAAAGCTCTGTATCTTCCAAACTATTACAGATAGACACAAAATTTAAAGCAAGACATACAGGTTCGGGACACCTGTCAATCTAATGGACAATGAACAAAAACTGTAGCATTTGAAATTATGCTTTGCCACAAACCTGTAAATTGAAGTTGAAATGGCATGTCTATGTATAATAGTTTTGGAGATATTCAACTTTGGAACTTTTCAAAGCCCCTTATAAGCATAAGTTGAAATTCTACTTAACTTATACTGTCCATTATATTGGAATATGTCACAAACCTATATATGCACACAGAAATTTTGAGTGTCTGCAATATTTTGGAAGATATGAAGCTTTTAATATGTTAATTGCCCCTAATTTGGATACTTTTAAACATCATGACTATTCCAAATGAAATGCACAATTTCACTGGTTAGGTCAGTCAAAATAGCAAGTTTGGTGGTTTTCATAAAAATAGTGCTTGAGAAAATCTCCAGACCAACTAGGTTGTGAAGAAGAAAGAAAGAAAGAAAGAAAGGAAGGAAGGAAGGAAGGAAGGAGAGAGAAAGAAAGAAGGAAATAAAGAAAGAAAGAAAGAAAGAAAGAAAGAAAGAAAGAAAAGAAAGAAAGAAAAAATTCCAGTGTTTAATAATATAGTGAAACCTCTCTTAAGTGGGCACCCTTGGGACCAGAGAAAAGTCACCCATGGGAGCAGAGAAAAGTGCCCACTCCTGAGAGGACCAGCCCTTCTGGGCAGTATGTGTATGTATGCATGTATATGTACATTATTCATACATGCATATATATATATATATATATATATATATATATATATATATATATATATATATATATGTACAGTGTATACATATTATAATTCAAGGGGATGTGTATACATGCAATACAAAACTGTCTTCCTTCCTGTGTTTCATAAACAAATTTCAACAGCAGCTGTCAAGAAACTACATAAACATGTACCTGTGAACCAAGACAAACTATAGTGTCTCAGTATTGGCTATGAAGAACAGGCTTCATCTCACTGCTTACAAGAAAACAGACATGAAGGTGTCCACTGACATGACACAAATCTACTCTCCTTGGTCTGGCCAACTCAGCTCTGTATGTAGTCTATTTTTTACAGAGGGTACACTCAGGATTGTTCTGCCTCGAAGTCTGGAACCTGTGTTCCCTTGGGACTGATAAGCTCAGCAGACTGACATTGCCTCAGGCAAAAACAGGCCAGCGAGGACACCAGTTTCAGTCATGGTGCATTGACAGGTCTGTTCTGCACTAGTGGAAACTATAGCCTGCCTGGCACACATGGCAGCATGGAATCAATCTGTTCCTGCATGACCAGAAAGAGATACTCTGTTTTTTATTGCTTCATTACACAGTTATTACAGCGACCCCCCCCAATTTGCTAAACCTTCCATAGCATACACCTAGCATGCATGGATTGAAAGCTGCCTGTGAGACAGGTTCAAGCTAATTAATTATGAATGCAAAATGGTTACCTGGCACCATGGAGGTCAAGCAATAGTTCAAACAGCAAGCAGCTCAAGGCCTGTATGTGGATGGGGGAGAAATTTGGTGAATTTAGCATACATTATAATTCCTCAAGTTTTGTTTGTATGCTATTGGATTTGCCAGTTGTCTCAAACCTATATGTGTAAGTTAGAACTTTGTGTTTCCAATAGTTAAGAAGATATGGAGCTTTTAAAATTTTAATTGCCCCTCATTTGCATAATTTTAATCACCATGACTATTGCAAGTCAGAAGCCTAATTTCAGTGGTAGGTCATTCCCCATGGCAAGTTTGGTGGTTTTTAGAACAGTAGGGTCCGAGTAAAAAAGTAAAAAGAAAAAAATACTTCTTGGAAAAACAAAATGTCTGGGTTGGCGCCCAGACATAATAAAACATTTGACTGACACTGGTAAAAAGACGAAAATTCCGTCTCCTTCTTAACACTAGACCTGCTTTTAGTCTGGGTTTTTACTGATTTTAAGCTAAGCTGACTTGTCAGTCAGCAGAGCTTTTGTGAGGGTCCGTCGTCCGTCCGTCATCTGTCGTCCGTCTGTCCACAATCCACATTTTCGACTTCTTCTCAAAAACCGTTGGCCAGATCCACTTTTAACTTGGTGGAGATGTGTCTTGGGTGGGTCTCTACCAAGTTTGTTCAAATGGTCACGGTCCAGTGATTTTTGGATTTTTAATGATTTTTTTGTGGTTCTTTTTTGGGTAAATCTTAAAAAATTTTCTTCTCCAAGACCGCTCACCCAATTGCTTTGATATCACACAGGGACACTCCCTAGGACTCTCAGTTCCTTATTTTTTCACCAGGTGGCGCTGCAATTTTTTCTATTTTTTTTACGAATATTTGTGTGTTATAACTATTTTTGACTTCTTCTCCAGAACCGTCACTCAGATTAAGCTGAAACATATTAGATGTGTTTCTTGTAGAAGAGTCAAACAGGGTTGTCTACTATGTGGGAATGGTGCGGATACCTGATTTTTAACGATTTTTTCAATTCAGGTACTTGTCGGTCAATGCAGCTTTCCTATTGATTACTATGCAAGTCAATGGACATTCTAATGCTAATTCACATTTTCGACTTCTCGTCCAAAACCGTCCTCCAAATTAACTTCAAACTTGGTGGCAATGTACCTTGGGTGGGTTTCTACGAAGTTTGTTCAAATGTTTATGCTCCAGTAATTTTTGGATTTTTAATGTTTTTTTTTTCAAAAATCCTTACAAAAGTTTTAATAGAGAAGTTTAATATGGAAATTTCTTCTAATGGTTATAACTTGAATAATTTTAGTCAGATTTACTTCAAACTTGGTGGGGATGTGCATTGGGTAAATGTCTACCAAGTTTGTACAAATGGTCACGCTCTATTGATTTTTGGATTTTTTTTATGATTTTTTTTGTTCTTTTTAGGGGCAAATCTTAAAGAATCTTCTTCTCCCAAACCACCCACCCAATTGCTTTGATATCCCACAGGGACCCTGCCGGGGACTCTTAGTTCTTAAATTGTTCACCAGGTGGCGCTGCGATTTTTTCTATTTTTTATGATTTTTTTGTGTGTTTTTGCTATTTTTGACTTCTTCTCCAGAACCATCACTCAGATTAAGCTGAAAGGTGGTGGAAATGTTCCTTGTAGAATTTCAATTCAGGTTCTTCTCGGTCAATGCAGCTTTCCTATTGATTGCTATGGAAGTCAATGGACATTCGAATGCTGATTCACATTTTTGACTTCTCCAAAATCGTCATCCAGATTGACTTCAAACTTGGTGGGGATGTACCCTGGGTGAGTCTCTACCAAGTTTGTTCAAATAGTCACGCTCCAGTGATTTTTGGATTTTTTTATGAATTATTTTGTCCTTTTTTGGGCCAAATCTTAAAAATCTTTTTCTCCAAAACCGCCCGCCCAATTGCTTTGATAACCCACAGGAACACTGCCAGGGACTCCTGGTTCTTAATTTGTTCACCAGGTGGCGCTGATTTTTTCTATTTTTTGCATGATTTTTTGTGTATTTTTGCTATTTTCGACTTCTTCTCCTGAACTGTCACTCAGATTCAGCTGAAACTTGGTGGATATGTTCCTTGTAGAAGGGTCAAACAAAGTTCTTCAAAAGGTTGACTTGGTTCATTTTTTCATTCATTTTTTAAAAAGTACAAAATAAAAAAAAAATTACGAAACCTGAACATGGAGATTTCTTGTAATGGAAACAAGTTAGATAATTTTCGCCATATTTATGTCACACTTTGTAGACATGTAACTTTGATTGGTTTCTACATATTTTATTCAAATGGTCACACTGCATTGATTTTTGCATAAATTTTTGGGTAAATTTTAAAAAATAAGCAGATGCAAGTCAGCTGAGCACAGGATCATCATGATCCTCTTGTTTTTCTCTCGCTCTCCTTTTTTCTTAAATTGACTTTTTATTTTTTTTAATTCAGGTTTCTATTCTCCTTTTGCTTTAACTTTAACAAAATGTGTTTATTCCTTTGATGGCCCTATTACACCACTGGAGAAAGCTGAATGCAGTCTGTCCACTGTTTGATTGAGCATACCCAAATATAGATAGATGGCTCTCCTTTCATATCTACTGCCGTGTGTGAGTGACCACGAAGAAACCTACTGATGATTTGATCATGACGGGCTGAGATCGCACGAGGAGCAACGAACTACATATCTGAAGCCTATGGTTTCATGATCCAATCTCATTGTTTTGTTTTGAACACATTTTATTCTGTGATTGTAAAGCAGGGAAAGTCCTGTACAGATCCCTTTTGCAGAAAAGACAGATAGCGTGGGACATAACGTTACAAAACAACCACAGAAAGGTGTTGTCTCGTGGGATACGTGATGAAATTTACATGAAGGCTGACACGGTGACCTTTACCCTCTGAGATAACACTGAAAAGACATAACGCAACAAAAACAAGACTGACACACTGGGCAGAATATATTGATACATTAACAACCGTAACGTAGGATGATGATTTGGTCCAGTGATAACTGTTGAGGTTGGAATCATGCAAAGGCAGATGTATTAAATCTTCTGTTGCTAGACTCATTTTCTGAACCAGAAAAATCATTTGAGTCATAGAGTAAAGCTTGTAAAGTAAATGAAGCGATTGTTATTATGAAAAATTTTGTAAAATGTTTCGAGAATATATGTAATTACTGCAATTGATAACACAGCTTGCAATCAAAGTTGGTCCAACATTGGCCCAATGCTGGGTCATTCTTGCCAACGCTGAGCCAATATTGGGGCAACCTTTATTGCCAGCTGGGAAACTAGTGCCCCTTGAAAGTTACAACATAGTAGAAAATCTTTGCCCATTCTCAATCTTGCATGTTCAATTGCAGCTTTCCTTTTGCCAACATAGTAAAGACGTGTATGCTTGATTGAGCGAGGAACATTAGATTCAATTCTCAGTTAACCTATGAGAGACTTAAAACATTACGAGTTCTAAGGGACAACATTCCACAATGTGGTAGCAAATGAATGAAAGATCGATCAAACAGGTCAGTGCTAGCTCATACATGAGGAACGTCTAATCGTTGACGGGTACCATGACTAGGCACATCTCATCACCTGGAATGTATGGAAAAACGTTTCGAAGGTAAATTGAGATTATGTTATGAACAATTTTATACAACAGAATTTATTAAGCCGTTTGACGACGTTAAGCTCACGTTTCCTTACTAATCTCCTCATGTTGTTTGGTTGATGAAGTTGCTTTCATTGCTTCTGTTACTACACGGGGAGCAGCCTGCTGCATTTCTTCAAATGATTAACCCTTTCCCCCTTGAATTAAGACTGAGTCAACAGCTTTCCTTGGCATGGGTTGGGCACTAAGTGCCCAACCCATGCCAAGGAAAGCTGTTGACCTGGGGCATGTGATCTTGATAAGTCTCATGTACATTCTCAGTCAAATTGTTTTTCATAACTGTTGTAACTGTTGAAATTAGTTGAAAACACTGAAGCAGACGACATTTGACCACCAGCCGGTTTTGGCCGGTTTGAGGGGGAAAGGGTTAATGTCAAACCCCGCACAGCCATCCAAGACTAAGCAAACACATTCTAATGTGGGTCATATGAAGGAGACGATAATCCCTTCCTGTGTTTATTATTGAGATAATATTGCAGAGATTTCAAAATGTTTAACTGTCTAGATGTCTTCAGAACCAATTTATTTACATTTTAAATCAGATCTAAATGTTACAACCTGATGGTTATGTCAGTTACATTAGTAAGTTTCCGGCCCTGAAAGGTCAGTGGAGGTGAATAAGAACCTGAGGTTGTCTAGAAATAGGCATTGAATCCATTTTAAAAGCATTTAATATAATAACCCATTGTTTAGACCACTCGTCAATAGAAGAGAGATCAGAAATTAATGTACTTGGTGTTGTCATTGGATCATCGGTTGCTAGAAAGTCGTGTCATCAGGAAGAGTCCAGCTTTAGAACGAACGATGTCAACGATATCATTAATAAATATAAAGAATAACAACAGCCTAAAATCACCAAAAGTCTCACTTTGGAACGTACGATGTCAACAATATCATGAATAAATATTAACATTAGGGTTGGAATAATAAAACAAAGTGTCATCAGCATACATCAGGAAAGGAACAAAGTTCCAGAGATTAATTATAAATGAAAACCAGGTTGTCAGAGATAGCTAGAAGTGCTATCCTCAATAACCTGACCTGTATACTGTCAAGACCAGTGGCTTTGTGCCTTTACATTTCAGCCAAGAGCGTACTTAGTTAAGCATCTCAAATGATGAAATCATGCTGAAGCGGAATGTGTCAGAGAAATGTGAAAAAAAGGTTTGAAGACATAATCTCAGATTCCTAGATCGGATCTTTTGGGAGAGTTTGTAGCCCACTTCAATGAAGTAGAACCAATCTGCAATCCGTTTCAAGTTAGAGATTAGGATGTGATGGGATATACGAAGGGCCCGGGGCAAAAGATTTTTGAACAGTTTCCACATTCCTTGAGCACCACCATGATTTACTTTTATGCCATTAGTAGAATATTCAGTTTTAGCATGAATCCTAATAGTTATTCGATTTCTTAGCAATCTATATTTGGTGCAGTCGCTTGCATTACCAGTGAATATGGCCTTGGAGTGGAGTTGGTTCCTTATCAGCTTCAAATTGTCAACTTTTATTTTATCTTATTTCTTTAATCAAATTCTTGGGGGGGGGGGGCTCTGAATTTCTTCAGAGGTGCGCAGCGTCTTACATCATCACATAACAATTACGCATCCCAAGTATCATCAATAGTGTCGAAACACTCAATTATGTACCAAGGGACAAGATTTAGATCGTCTGAGGGTTGAGCTTCTTGAAGTGCGGGGATGTTACCAGAGGTGATTGGTCATTCTCGAAGTGGAGTGCGTTAACTTTCTCACTTAGATATTTTCCAACTCCCGCACTACTGGTTACTTTCCTTTCTTGTATTCAAAGCTTCCTTTTTTGTATCAATTCTTTCATTTCATAGCAATATCGGCGAAATGTTTTGTTCACCTTGTTTGCAAGTCTGAAACGTCTGCTCCTGCCAGTTTGCTTGGGACTGAAACCCGATGGTACGGGCAATCTGATTGGTTGATAATTTCTTGGCCGGTCAGCACTGTGATGCAATATGACGAAGACAGTTGTTGAAGTGTGCAATATGATATTATATGGCATTGAACGTGACTCAACGCTGGCCTTTGAGCGAACAAATGTAATTTACTTATGTACTAATTGTGAAATGTTACATTGTATCTCGCAATTAAGAGATGCAAAAGGAAGCCCTTGGTGTTACCGATGACGCATGTATGAAATTCAGTAAATATCGTGTTGACACTAAGCACACATGTAATAATACAGCAAATATCACTGTTACGCCAATGACGCATGTTCAAAATACAGTAAATAACATGGTGACATCAATGACACATGTATAAAATACAGTCAATGTCTCCGTTAAAGTAAGTAGACTTAGCACAAAATAAAAGTAGGAAAATGTCATTTACGCATTTAAATGCATTTGAGTTCCCACATGTTCATATCACTTTTGCAAACCAACTAGTGCATAGGCCTACACGTCTGAGCTTTAATATAGCTTTAAATTGACCATTTGAGGTTTTGGTCGCAGAATCGAAATCGTTCGGGCAGCCCAGGGATCAAGAGCGATGCTCGAGGTTCCTGGGTTGCCCGAACGATTTCGATTCTGCAGCTTATTCTGAAATATTGTTGCATAAAAGTGCTTCAATATTCTCCACAAAACCACTAATATTTCCTTAAAATTCTCGAAGATCATGTTAACCGTGAGGGGTAGCTGAGCTGCAGCCAAGAAAATGGGCATTTAAACGACATGAGATAACCCCCTCCACCTTAAATATGGAATGACAAGTTTCTAACAATGTTTATAGATTGAAAAGTTTTATAGTAATTTTCTTTTTGAACTACACAGTTAACAGAGCCGAATCCAAAGCTTTTTACATCTGATCAACTTTGTGAGCGATTGTCAACATAAACAGAATCCAATGCTTTTCCAATCTGATCTAATTTCAACTTTGTGAGCGACATAACATAAACATTAGATCCGTGACAAATGTATAAAATGATACCTGCTCATTTGCCTCTAAAGCAGACCCAAGCTGCGAATTTTGTCTGCTCCGTTGGGCAAGTGTAGTAACACGGAACTTGGTCTGCTTTGCAGGCAACCTGCTCATGCAAATGTAGGAATAAATCTATACGGGTTCAATCAAATGTAAAATTTGAGAGTAGGAAATGTATGCCTTTATGGCGGAAAAAAGTTCTGGGATTTTTTGTGCCAACTTTAGATCAGAACAGGGCCTTTCTAACTTAGAAAAATCCTAAATTGCGTAAACACCAATTATAGTATCTAATAATTGCAAAAACAGACATAGGAAAAGATAATTTGTCGGGTAAATTTTAGCCACGCAGAAACATGCTCATTATTGATCAATAATGTGAAAATATTTTTTCACGTTTGTAGAAATATGAATAAATGCTAATCGAAGTTGGCAAAACGGTGAGATTTTAAATCGTTGGATCATGCCCTTTTCAGAGAGAAAGCGAAGTTTTTTGTCAGCAAGTAGCCACTAGAGTATTCATTTTTTCCCTTTCTTTTCTCTCTTTTTTTGGGGGGGGGGTTGCAGTGCACAGAATTTCTTATCAGCCAAGGAAGTGGGGGATACCTCAGTCAGTGGCATCTGGCTGGCCTCGGTCACATACAGATAGGAAAGAGCCACTTATCACATGACCACTGGCTTTTTGGTGCACCTCCTCTATATGTTGCACTTATGGTGCATTGACGCCTTTCAGCTCAGAGAGCGGTGCACTTTTTTGGACGAGTTGAACCAGGCCAAAGGCATGTCCTGGATAACTGTTACATTTGGGTGTTAACACCAAACCTCTTTGAATATTAAGTATTTATAAATCGCTTCAAAGTTTTGTTTGCATGTTTGTTTTGCAATATATGTTTTGTGCAATGAGACGTTGGACAATATGTCATTACTGGTGTGACACATAAGCGAACTCAAAGAAGCGGTACCTGAATGCATCCGTCTTTGAAAATAAATGTTGCTCATTTTGTAAGTCTTCAATAAAACACACACACACACACACACACACACACACACACACACACACACACACACACACACACACACACACACACAGACACACACACACACACACACACACACACACACACACACACACACACACACACACACACGTATGCGCGCGCTCGGCAATCCATATTTTTCCGGGAATAGCTGGCTCAATTTTTCGCGAAAAAATGTATTTATTTCAAAGCATGTTTTTTTTTCTTACAAGCTTTTTTTTCAAAGGGCACTCTCTGAAAACACTAACAAATTATAAATGATATTATAATTTTCTTTGATTAATTTGTCAGAATGCAGAAACCTGCAGTTAGATCTTGAATTTGTGCATAAGTGGTCCAAAATGCAAGTCTATAAATTCTACTTCTGTTCCTCCTCTTGTTGTTGTTGTTGTTGTTGTTGTTGTTGTTGTTGTTGCTGATTTTAAGAAAGTAAATAGTTTACTAAATTCAGAAATATCTGAATATTTCTTCATAGACCCATAAAATCTTTGCTGCGAAGCAGGCCTTCTGCCTCCAGGGAAGTACATAAACAACACAACATCAAAAACAAAGTCTGCTTCACAGGAAACATGCAAATCCAGCATGAGATTAATAACCATTCACGTTGCTAAAAGCTGAGCTTGCGATCGAGCAGCTATGGTTTTATGTCGAGAGGCGGCGCCACTGTCTGGGAAACTGTCATACCGTTGGAAACCGCTTGTTCTCACCACAAATACGTAGGCTTCCATTTGTAGTCATCTCGACATCATTACAGAGTACACGCAAAAGGATGTTTTCCATTTTATCAACGTACTGTTTAACTTATGGTGTATCCAGCTGGAATCGAGCCTCATAACCTGTCCATCCGATAAAAAAGGGAGGGATACTTCATTAACGGTGCAAACTTTATTGTTTGGCTCCGAAAATTGTACTTTTCAAGAAAACGAAAACATTTTTATGCTGTATAATCGTACATCAAATCAACAGGCAGGCCTGGAGCTGTCACATGATGTTTACAAATAATCGTAATTATGGGTGGTGAAGTAGTGCTTGCTTGTGATGGCATACCCATTACCTTTCCCTGTCTGTGACGTATTGTCCTGTCAACAGTTCTTGTTATGTGGCATTGCCGTTCTATATGTCCACGTGCGGAGGTGTTCATTCTGATGGTGGCGTCTTTGCTTGGCAAAAGGGATTCATATCGGGCTCCGTCCTCTTTCCCAATTGCTTTTTTGAAATAAGTATGTTTAAACCAAGGAAGGAAGAGAAGGAAAAAAGAAGAAGCAATGGAAAAAGTAAGCAAGTCTACGCGCACAGTGTGAAAACCTTCTTCACAATCACGAAAAACTGCAAACACTCTTTTACCATGGCCAGTATGTTATTATGTGCCTGAAATGTCATTTACTGATTATCGCAGTAAACGCGATCAAGTAAGCGTACATCCAGCTCCCCAAATGTTGTATATTAAAACAATATTTTTGTCAGAAACCATTATACTTGTTTTAGTACAGAATTACAGTAAGATTTAATTCAAATTTGGCATAAACCAATTACTGAAAGCAGAAATTGAATGCTACTTCTAAAAATATGTTTCTTAGAACCTGCTAAACATATACGCACTATAAATTTAATGAATTTCAGTAGCACCATTGCTCATTTTATGTGTTGATATCATCATTTGCTTCTAAACTCTGCACCACAAAGCAGCAGGGGAAGGGTAGGATTGCCTGCCACCTAAAAACACTGCATTATAGATATTAAGGGTGGATTTAACTGTTCGCTAATTTATTCAGGTTGTAACTATTTCAGGCACTTAACCAAATTGCATTCTCCATTTCCAAAAAAAAAAGTAAAAATATGAAGTTGCGAAAACAAGATTTTTAAATTGTTCTTCTTGCCTCCAAAGCAGATTCAGCTTCGCATTATCCTTCCTACACAGAATGGAGTTGGTCAGTTTAGCAGGTAATTCCTCATCGGGAAAAAATAACTAATTGTATACGTAATGTAAATACTTTGTGTACACAGACAATTAAATGAGTATGAATGCATCACATGCTGACAGACCGGATGTCTTTTAATTATAGGAAAGTTCATATTTACTTAGGGATAGTTCAACATTATCATCATTTTTGAATTAGTACTTAGGGTACTAAAGTTCATGACCCCCCTCCCTCCCCCCAAATTAGTACTTTAAAAATGATGATTTTCCCCCCAAATCATAGCAAAATTGCACAAAACAGGCCAAAAATTGACCATCATTTTCCATATCCTGTGAAAGTGTACAGACCCATTTAACCCCCTCCCCCCTTGCGTACTGTGAGTACTAATTCAAAAATGATGAAAATGTTGAACCATCCCTTATGTACTAGTCGTTTGGAATATTATATAGATTTTATGCTCTGGTTCCGGAACAAATTAAGCGTCTTTGATGATCAACAAAGATTCATATTTGTCATGCTATTGAGGTAAACAAGGCCATATCTATTGAGTTTGTAATTGTAATTGTTTTTGACCTTGTATTTTTAATTAGAGTTCATAAGGTTACTGTTAAATATGTACGTCAGTGGTGTCTCATTTAATGCTTAGATTGTCATATTGTTTGGCGTTTTGTCACGGTCTTTGGGTTTCCCTTTCCGGACGGAACACCAAGTATAATGGCTTATTCAGGCATAGTTACTTGACCAAAGTAAAATTGCCCAAAATTTCCTTCAATGTATGTATGACGGGGCTTATTCACTATCGATCAAAAGTCAGAATCCAAATTTTACAACTCCACACTGCACAGAACAAACAAATGACACTGTGAAAACTCATTACTATTACAACGACACTCAAATGTCCGACATATTCACTTAACGACCCAAGCTTTAAGGGATCTAAAGGGAGTCATATTCCTTTGATATTTGACTCATTTATTTGATATATTCAGATATTTGACACATCTTGCAGGGGTCAGACGGTGTCATTATAACTAAATTGATGTATACGTAATGTTCGTCAAGTTAAAAGGACAAGGATTTTCCGCCATAACTACATCGACAACGCCATACACTACAATAATCTATATTCCATGTGTAATGAATGATCCGGACGTAATATCATAATGATTTACACATCTCAGACGCGGGGATATATAGCTCATTGCGTAAAATTGCTCAATGGAAATTTCGTAGTCATGATTAATGCAGGATCACACACAAAAATATAGACACACTTTGCGAAACTAGGTATGTCACTGCATACTGTACCAGCATAAATTAATGTCTTGGCTTGACATATGCAAGTATGACAAAACTAGATTGACAACCATCTGAAAACTGGAAAACTCGGATGTAAAAAAAGAAATTGACCAAACCATTGAACATATTGTCATCTTTTAATTTACATTGATTTTTATCTCTACTTGTGCAATTTAAATGCTGCCTACTTGGCTTGGGAGACCCTATCTTTCTGCCATTTTATGTCATATATTTATACTCTGTGCTACATGGGGTTTATGTCCTTAAGATCGCAGCTCTTTTATGTTGCCTTTGTACACCTATTCCTTTTACACCTGATTATACTGTTGTAAAACTTTCTTAAATGAATTGTCATCACCTATCAACGCGCACCTATAACATACATGCTGTCATTGCGTGCATGGTAATAAGCAGTATCATATTGGCAGCTGCAGACTTGTATATTTTATCACACTGTGCACTGTATGAGCAAATTAGCACATCCTTTATTTTGCAACCTTCAGATTTTTCATTTATTAGACATCAAAGAATGTACGTGGCTGCGTACATGCACTGTCTGGTCTTTGAAGGAGGAGTCGCTCGTCCTGCAAACAAATACAAAGACAGTGCCCATTTACGCAACTCTCCGCAGTGATATTCTAAACTCAGTTCTCACATTGCATATTTTAAAATTTATTTTAGAAACAAAGAAGTTGTGTGGTAAACAATTTTCTACATACAATTATGAAAAGTTTAAATTAACATTTCGGAAATAGTAAAAGATTGATTGAGAATAATTTATTTGGGAAAACTACCCCTTTACATAGGGGGCACCGTGAACAGGGGCACTTCACGGTGCGTCCAAATGCACATATGACATATATACAAAGATAATAGATAAAATACACATAGAATCATCTAAAAACTATATACAATTGTGGCAATGTACATAACCTGATGGATCCCGCAGATTTCTGCGCAGACACCATGCCGCAGACAAATATCGTTTACATGCTCTGTCAAAAATCTCGATAGCATCAGCACGAAGCAGACATGTTAAACCCATAAACAGACATGTTTTGAAGAATAAAGAAGAGGCACTGAACTGCATGCAAGCTTGTTGATTCTTGGAGTTGAGAAGGTTTGACTCCAGATCATAGAAACACTTAACTCTTAAATCGTTATAAATAGGACATGTGAATAAAAAATGTTGCATATCTTCTTTACCATCAAGGCATAAGGTACAAGTGTCATTTTCAGAAAGACCCCATCTCTTTAAGTCTGTCTGTAAGCCTAAACAACTTGCTCTGGCCTTAAATTTCAACCTGGATCTTTCAAACTGGTCTATATTGAATAAATATTTTTCTTTGGTAGAAATATGTCTTAATATGCTTGTATAAGGATAAAGTACACATAGAGCTAATTTCATCATGAAATTCCTGGTCAAAAAGGCTCAGGCGAAGTCTATATTACACTAGAGGTAAATCTACAATATTTTTCTATGTGACAAAGTCAAGACCCACTTCTGTTAAAATACTATACATGTCCTTAACGTAGGGCCAAGTAGATTTCTTATGCTCGGCAAAATTATTTTCCATTTCGGTAAATACCTTTTTACATAAACGGGTAGGTTCTAAATGGTACTTCAGACGCTGAAAATATTTTACTCTTTGCTTGTCCAAATATATGTTAACCGGTAGCCAGCCAAGCTCCCCTAGGGTGGCTGTAATAGAAGGATTAGCTTGTACACACAGGATAGCCTTTGCTGTCGCGTATTGCATTGATCTGAGAGTTGACACACTTTTTTTCGTATCATTCAGCTACACTGCGCACCCGTGTGAAAGTGCCGGCAATATTACATGTTTCCAAAGGCAATCGCCAAAATTCACTCTGTTGACATTTCCATGAGAAGCAAGTATGCTACATAAGTAACCTTTCAACAGTACCATTTTAGGTTTTAGATAAGTTTTAATATGCCCGGTATCAGAAAGAGATTGGCAAAATAATATACCCAAATATTTATAACTTGTACACTCCTGGATGGGAACATTACCCAGCATCCAGATTTTTGTATGGTCAGTGCGTTTTCCAATCACCATTACCTTAGATTTCATCCCATTAAACTTAAGTCCCCATTTCAATGCAAACCGATCAGCAATCTCCAACATCAACTGCAGTTGTTCTTCGGAACTAGCCATTAGAACAGCATCGTCAGCGTAAAGCAGTGCTGGAATTTTCTCATGATTAAATATAAGACCCATATCTTTTTCAAGCAGACTAGCGATCAGGTCTTGCATTACTAACGAAAACAGCGTCGGGGGCATAATACAGCCCTGCTTAACACCATTTACTGTCTGGAACCAGTCACTAAGGGCCACATCATTTCTAACAATTTAAACAGTGTTCGGAATTAACGTTGGCTAGCAGTGATAATGGCACCTCAAGTTCCAGAGAATATCTAGGTACATTGCGCATTTGTTTTTGTTTTCCTTGAATATGTTTCTGTCCCAAAGAGCATTTGTTTTTGTTTTCCTTGAATATGTTTCTGTTCCAAAGAGCAGATGACCTCTATATATACATATTGAAGTGAGATGTACAGTTTATTTACACAGTACAGTTCCACAGTACGAAATAGGAGCCTGACTGAATATATATTTGTGCCCGCGTTACACCTGCTGTTGTCAGGTAACACGCACACCCAACGCAAACGTACAAACGTTTACAGATTTGGCAGACCATTTGTTATGCTAATACTTGTCGTTTATCGCGCGGCAAAGTGAAACATGTTTGGCAACCTAACTGGTTGGTTCGTGTGGCATTATACCATTGTCTGAAACATCTCCCAACAAATACGTGGATGATGATGATGATGATGATGATGATGATGATGATGATGATGATGATGATGATGATGATGATCTCGCTATACTAGGTGTCCGCCCGACTTTTAGACAAGATGGGACAAGTGACATTGGTAGGGGGCGTAGGTGCCCATGCTTTCGTGATGATTGGTTACAAAGCGACACTAAGATCTCGAAAGTACAAATTTAGAAATACTTTGGACGGAAGTTCTCCCATACAATAAAGTATTTTTAACTTTAATATTTTACATACCTCAAAAAATCATGGATGTCAACATTCAAAATACCATTTCATGAAGTAGCTAAGATTTTCAAGAACACAAAATTCGAAAAGCAAACAAACAAATAAAAATAAATAAATAAACGAATAATAGAGAAGAAGTACTCAATTTTGATGAAGGACACACATCATCATAAAGTTGTCTTGTTTTCATCTGGTTTCAGGGATTGTCTCTGATGATGAGAAAGAATTGGCATCTCTGTAAGTTCTCTCATTAAATTTCAGGAATGTATGGATAAAGTGAAGAATTCAGGTGCGTAGAATATAGTTGTGTCTGACAGCCGATTTAGATGCAGACCGTGACACTAATGGAGGGGAGATGATTGAATTTTGTCACACAAAATAACTAAGTCCATATTTATATGAACTCAAATATTTGAAACCAGCTTTTCGTGTCTGGGCCACATCATTTCTGACAATTTAAACAGTGTTCGGAATTAAAGTTAGCCAGCAGTGATAATTGCAACTCAAATTCCAATTTCTTGTTTAGGTTTATTAGGCCCCGTATTTCAAAACAAAAGTGTGAGAATAACCGTGCAAATTCTTACATATTTAGAGAATAACTGCCTTCATGATTCATGGCGTGATATATTTCTGAATTGTGCGGAAGAGACTCGTAGCATACCTTGTAAGTAGGTAACTGTACCACCGCATAAATTTTCTTTGTGCTTCACAACGTTAACTACATTGAATTCTTTGGAGCCCGGCCCAGAAGAGACACGAGACAAAAACAATTTTATTTCTTTTCCTCGCAATACTGTTGTGTTCCCACGAGATAAATTTCGTTCGCAAGATTTTTTTTCCGAAAAACAAAACGACTTTTAAAGTGTCATGTCACTTCTAAATACAATCATGCTGACTTCTCCAAAGTTTCCTGGTCTTGTTGACTCCCCCTAGTATTCCTGATTAGTGTTAAAAGAAAATGAACTTATTTTCAATGCTGTAAAAACAAATTCAAGTAAATGAATGTGTATTTGTATAAAGTGTAATCATGAAAATAAAGCTATTTACGGTAAGGTATGTAACTGTTACACTTTTCTTCATTACAAATCAAGAAAGTGTCTCAATCTCATCTCGGTTTAATTCGCGAATTACAGAATTTTCTTCCCGGGTATGATTTCTGTGCTTTTAGGAACTGGTGGTCACAGAAACTCTAGAGCCGTTAGAAGTTTAGGTCGGAGATGCCGGAGGCTTGGGGAATTACAAACTATAAAAGAGTAATAATTGATCAAATCTACATGTGCGTATCTATGTTGTACAATAACTGGACGTTTGTGTTTACACTCAATATAATGCTAACCATCGGTTCAAAGACAACCACAAATCAAATATGGACCATGAAAGAGATATATATCCACTATAATCTGCATATGCTGTACAGAATAATACCTTTGGGCCAATACGCCGTCTCCTTTTTGAATGGCTTTGTACAGGTACAAACTATCCCATAAGCAAATGAAACTTAATTTAAATACATGAAAAAAATATATAAAATTTTATTTTCCAAAACCAAGAATCACAAATTATCAATACTTAGATTCGTAAGAAATGATCAATCTTTGCAAAAGGGAATGAGGAGTAGAAAGCATACTATTGCTTTCTGGGCGTTTGGGGAACAAATTTCCCACGATAGGTGCCATCAAATATAAGTTTTGTTTTTGTTTTTGTTTTTGTTTTTGTTTTTTAACACGGAACGATATGTCATCATTGTTGCATGATGGGATTGATATTAGGCCAAGACTGTTGATTACAGCTTTTATGTAAGCTTTTATGTTTCATTTGATCATAACTTATGTTATTCCTCTCTGATTTGCACCATCTTTACATTACAATATTCACATTTTCAGCGGGATTTATAACAAATTAGGTTTTCTATTAGGTTTATTTTGACTTTAAGGGCAATTCAATTTTGACGTTAGATAGTATGTTGCAAAGTGAATCATTTTGCGAAGTGTATTAATTTGGTCATGTGACGCCTGTAATTCAAATGAGCCAGATATTGCCTGAGGCCATTTCGTCGGTGGATTTGATACGGGAAGAAGTTTGGTCAGCATTATTCAACGTACAATGTAACTCCAAGTACATATAACACATACCAATAATAACAAATGGCAATTCATTGAAGTTTTTTTTTTCTTCTTTTTTTCAATGCATGGAGAAATTTTGTATGGGTACATATTCCAAAAGTAGTGTAGGTATGCAAGTTGAATTTACTTCGATAAATAAAATTGTTACGATGCATACATCACACATGTCTAAGATGTTACAAGAAAAATGCAAGAATCGCAGCTGACAATGCCAGCAATGCAGAGTCGCAGCTGTCGATATCAAAATGTGGAGTTTGCACCTGAAAACGTCTAATTGTATGGTAAAATGTTGACTAAAGATAATATGAAAATTTCTGAAAATGCATGGTTGAAACCGGGTACAAAAATTCCAGTTCGTGATTTCTTTTACCAAGTACAAGATGCCTCATTTCCTGTGTTCTATATTATTCCCTGTGAGAACTTTACTCTACTTGTCTGAACAACGGCAAAATAATATACAGGCAAAAAAATATGGGTTCGTTAAATCAGCCTTAATTTACAAAGTATACTGCATTACAGGGTAACGCTCACCACTTTAACAAGAGGGCTGTCTAAACAACCCGCCCTCAGCTGACCATATGATACTCTCAACCCAAAATAAGTCCCACCTCGTTTTCATGTGAACCTAGAAACTGTTTGTATTCAATTTCAAACCCATTGACCAAGTGACTGTATAGAAAAAATCTAGAATCCCCCCCCCAAAAAAAAATAAAACACGAAAAAAAAATCACTCGTGCGCGACTACTTGAGCGAACTTAATAGGGACTCATCCCAGTCATATCTCCACCAAGTTCAAATCATTGTGCGCAACGCTTTTCAAAAAGAAGTCAAACAGTGGAATCCCAATTGACTAACACTATAGTCAAAAGGAATGTACCCATTGACCAACAAGTACCGGAACAAAAAAATTCATTTAAAGTCATGGATCCGGAGCATCACCGCATTGTAAACACATTGGCCGAAAAATGAACACAAAAATTCACAAAACAAACAAACAAACAAATCATAACCAACTGAACAGGCTTGGCAGAGACCCACCAAAGGTAGATCCCCAACAAGTTTGAGGAGGATTTGGCTAACGTTTTTTTTTTGAGTGTTAAGTGCCATTGCTGTCCCCAGTGATTTGCACGGTAATCATTAGGAAAGTATGTTCCAACCAACAAGTACAAAAAAATCGTTAAAACGCAGGAATCCTGATCATCAACACCTGGTAAACAAGTATATTGAATCTTTCCACTAGCTACATTTCTACCAAGTTTCAGCACAATCTGAAGTACGGTTTCAGAAAAGTCAAATAGAGCTTTAACACACAAAAATTCATAAAAAATAGAAAAATCGCAGCGCCCTCTGTTGAACAGATTAAGGTGTAGGGGTTCCCTAGAAGTGTTTATGTGCAATTTTGAAGCAATTGGCCGAGCGGTTTCGCAGAAGATGATCTTTCTAAGATTTTGTTAAAAAATGAACAAATAATTCATACAAAATAGAAAAATCATTGGACCGTGATGAATCGATTTAACTTTATAGAATTTGAAGTGGGTTTGGCTAACGGTTAAGGAGAAGAAATCTAAAATATAAATTGTGGATAAACGGGCGGACGGACGGAGAATCAATGGACGATGAGCCATCCTATAACCTCAGTTGACTTGTTTATCTCAATATGTATTCACTGTTTATCCACCGCAACAAACATGACTTTGAATAGGAAAGGAGAGATCAGGCAAGTAAGATGAAGTATAAAAAATCGTGTCTGTCAGTCAATTACATCACACATTTTCTTCTAAAAATTACCCAAAACAAAAACAAAACTAAACAAACCAATATAATAGTAACATCTCATACAAATTTTATTGCATAATCTCAAAGTGAAATGTGACAAGTACGATATATTCCATACATGTGAAATAAATAACAATGACTGTCATCCCACACACTGTTAAATAGCGCTTTGCTATAAATCTTCAATCCCGCATGTCAGAGAAGTTCATGGACAATGTGGCGCCATCTGGTGGTTTCTGATCATTGCCGTCATTACTCGTCATATCGCAGGATTTCATCATTTTGTACCTGTGAGGAACAAGTGAGCATGCGCAATACCAATATCATACCATTCATTGCTATATGATATGAAAGTTTACAATAAGTATCCACACCAACGTGTTATATAGTTTATCACAGACTTGCATGAATTTATTCTTGAATTCGTGTTCACTGAGATGGACTGTAGGCCTACAAACCAGCACAGAGCCAAGGGCATTATGCTCTGAACACACAAAAAACCTGGGAAATGATTGTAAAAATTCTCAATATGTACAAGAGCGTGATGACTGCTTCCACAAACAGCTAATCCCCCGGGCTAAGTTTTAATTGAAGAAAATTCTTCAAAATCATAAATCGGGGGACGCTATTTTATACTTGATCATCAAGATAAGGTGTCTGTAACTATATTTATGTAACCAGAAACATAAATTCAGTTAGTTGCTTGAAAGAAAGAGTTCCTGGTTATGCAAACAGTCACATTTCGCTGTGTTTCCATTTCAGGACAGGGAAGTGCACGGGAATGAGCGGATCAAACGTGTATCCATGAGAGAGGCAATGGAGATGTGAGGTAGAGTCGCAGGCTGCTTAATCGGAAGGGAGAATCAGTTGGTTTTAGTGGGTGCTCATCGGACGAGGGCAGCAATGGCGGGTACCAGCAGAAGAACTGTGCATACGGTGTTGGTGACTGCTCCACTCTGAAACAGAAAAAAAAAATAGTATAAACACAACACGAACTCTTTTGGGTTTTTTGTTTGGTTTTTGTTTTTGTGGGATCAACCATTACTTAATAGTTCTAAAAAATAAAAAAATAAAAACATTGAACGGTCATCTTTCAATGAGAATTTCATTATGTCAGCTAATTTAATTGTATGTATTTTATGTAATTTTACTGTACACAAAGCATTCTTTACATAAGCAGGAGACCTACGTATCGAAATTTGTTTTTTCTTCTTCCCTCGTTGACTTGCTTCACAGTTTTCCTTTTCAAATGTTAGAACAAACGAATCACGGAAAAGTTATTGTACATAGATCAGGCATATAGTGCGGGTGTATAAATATTCATATCTCTTTGGTTTCGAAACTCCGCACAAAGGATTAGCAATGCATGGCACCGCCAGTACACTAATTCCGCAAAAGTCTTTCGCACTTTCTCCAAAAGCTACAAGACTGGCCTGTGACACACACACACACACACACACACGGAACCATGAAAGAGTTGTCTCATTGCCATTTGAGTGATTCTTACAATCACGAACTATCAACATAGTGATTAAAGTATGGATATTCTGAAAGATTAAACTACATTATGAGATTTTGAAATGCTCTTGATTAGCATAATCTAAGATGCCACAAGTTCCCCTTGTCATCGTAAGCTGTGCAGGTGTAAAAATAGACAGGAGATAACTCGCCTGTATATGTATCATGGTTTAGAAAATACTCCAGATTAACATATATTCAATTAATTACTCTGCTTTTGGTCAGTATCTAATTATTGAGTGCACAAGTAATTCTTTCATGTGTAAATATCATTTTTGATGTCACAGTTTTGAAAAAAGTCACGATTAAAAATTGTCCCCGATTAGCATAAAAGCAATGTACAGTGTAGCATAGTCTCGTCAGCTGCACAAAGTGTATTTTCTATTTTCAATGATACCGTATTACATCACTTGTAAATTTGTGGTTACAAATTTGCAATTTTGCATGTCTGTGTGATAAAAAAAATCTGCATTTATAAATTAACTGCGACAAAAAAATCTCCTCGTTTTGAACATGTGAATCAAACAGTTCAAACAATACAAGCAATTTCCTTGGCAGTGATTTTATCAAGCCATATTTGGATGTTGTTGTGACCCCCCAAAAAAAAAAAAAATGAACACAAGGAAAGACCATGAACAAACGCGAGGAAATAGATCTTTGAAGAATTGAAGTACATGTCTATCACAACATGGACAGCATAAATATTTTTCAGAAAACAAATGTTACCATGTTGGCACACAGACTTATGCAAGGAGTCGTGAATGGTTGTCTTTTTGGGGAGGGGAGGGGAGGGGAGAGGGGAAGGTTCAGACACGCTTGATGTGAATACATAGTGTTCACATTTTATTTGTGCAAAGGCTCCAAGCTGTGTAAGGACATTCTATAAGATTATCAGACGTTTGTTTGTATTTAATCATTTGACATTATTTGCAGACATAAATCTTGCTAAATAATTTGCGCACAAAAAGGACAAAGAATTGCGTGCTTTAACACGAGAAAGGCTTTATTTATTAACGCAAAAAAGTAAACACACGTGGGATTCCACCTTTCTCCTTTTTGCTCATACGTTTAGCTCACGACTGTCGCTCATCACTGATTGTGTGTCGACAGAGAGTGTCATTCATTCACACGGTCAGCGTTGCGATTGGAGCAATCTGTATGTATTTACTCATTTCGCACTGCGTGATAAGGTAGGCGATATTATTACAGAAATATACCATACGTCCTTTAAGGCGGAGAAAAGTGACAATGTAACGATTTTCCTTTCGTTGCACATTGCGCTAGATGTCATGTTCCGTTTGTTTATGTCTACATGCGCATCGTGCGTAATTGTGCGTAAAAAAAAAAAAAAAAAAAAAAAAAACTCGCTTGTACGCTTGTCAAATTCCCTGAGCGCGACAGGAGAAAAAGCGAGACAATGCTACTCAGTCATCTTAATGATATGAAGAGACGAAAAGCATTGATGCTAGGACACAGTTTCTTACCCGAAAGGTGGATGGGTGGGTGGTTGCTGCTTTTGTTTGTTTGTTTGTTTGTTTGTTTTTTTTTTGCATTTAGGACAAAAGTTTCAAAAGTGAATAAATATATGAAAACTGCAGATACAATGCACATGTGGCATACATCTGGATTTTCAACATTTTGCTGCATTCAAAATACGGTACAAAATGCGTGGTCCATGGCCATGAATGACTCAAATTTTGCCTATTCAAGTGCGGCCTGGTAGCAATTATTTTCTTAGATGCAGTGCGTAAAAATGAACGAACGAACAGAAAGACAGAAAACAGACAGACAAACAAACGAACAAACGTACCCCTTGTGTGACGCCTGCTGTGGCTCCTTGCGTTGCTGCGGCATTCGTTGCGAGTGTAGCTGTGTTGGGAGTTTGCGTTGCCCCAGCGGTGGTCGGTCCTTGCGTCGCTGTTGTCGCCGCGGACACAAGATCTGGCAAAAAAAAAAAAAAAAAAAAAAAAAATTACTTTGATGATCCACACGGGTCTCTTATACCCAGGGTGGTGTGCACATTTTTAAGTTCCAAAGCCTTCTTGTATGGCATGGCATGGCATGGCATGGCCTGTCGGCATAATTTGGATGTTATATTAGGACTGCATCGAATTTTACTCACGGGAAGACAGCATCATCGTATGCCAGTTTCAAATAAAACCATGATTATTACATATCCTGAATCTAATACATTGTAATAGTCGGATAGAAAATGAAAAATATAATCATACCTCGAAGCGTGTCATGTGGTTCTTGAAATAAAGAATCTAAATTAAATGCAGGTCAAACTTTGACTCTGTTAAGAATAAACGTGACTAATAGAGTTCAAGCATTGAAAAAGAAAGAAACAAGGTATGGAAATGAAAAAGAAAGAAAGAAAGAAAGAAGATAAGGAAAAAAGAAAGACAGGAGGCCAGTGCAGGTGCGAAACACCATGGCAGGCTTCGTCAGGTGTGTTTGAAATTGGAGATTATTTCATTGTTATTTTCTTCTAATTGTCAAAGGGGTTGTGGAGCCAAACTTCAGGAAATCGATTTGACGCATTATCTGAAATGTTTGTGAGTTGTTGGAAGCATGGGTTCAGAATGATTCATAACATTAATGACATGTAGTTACACTGTGTTAATTGCTAACGTTATAAAGGCATTGGTTCAAAAGAAAGAGCAGAACAACAATCTACAGTTCGATGAGTTCTTCAAAACATCGTCTTGTTTTTTATGCTGCGTTACATTAATTTTGAGAAGTTCAAATGTGTTTGTACGTGTCACTTCCCATACCATTTGCACGTCCGTAATGTATTTACGCGTCCTCCCGATAGATGTTAAATTTAAGCTATCCAGTGTTTCATTTTTATGTCCTTTTGAACAGGTAAATGACCAAATATTTTTGGTAAAATTTGGTTGTAATCGTACCTAAACAAAGGGATAAAATTACACTTACATTGTCATGATTTTAATTTACTTAAAAGTCGATAATGTGGTAAAGGTCCCATTGCAGGTTATCCACGCTGGACACAGCCCGAAGGAGATATTTCGGTGCTTAGACAAAAATCGCACTAGTTTTCTCCAACACGCATTTTTTTGCGTTAACTCTTTTCTATTTGCAAAACAAATGCTGTATTTTTTCCCACTCAATTTCAATCTTGGGGTGTTATCACGCATTTCAAACAACTTGACTACTAAATGGACTTGCCAGTTGTGCAACAGATCACTTTTCATATACGTCAAAGTGGGGGTGAAGTGAGTGTTTTGGGCTGTATGAACCTCTGATTGGAAATGGGTAAATGTGATTTCGACGAAATCTCCATTTGAAAAAATATGTAGACGTAGGAGGGATATGTGAACTCACCTCTGGCCAACAGGCCGACCAATAGGAGTGTCAGTGCTAGTGTGAACTTCATTGTATCCTTTTAATGATGGAATTGGTCTCAATTCACCTGCGAACACACACACACACAAAGTAAACGGCAAGATTAACTGAAGTATTTATTACTCCTCACAACACGATATATATTAGATACAACGATTGAACGTACTTGATGCACCAACATTTGCAACAATTGGCCGGACGTCATCTATCGTCTTCGTTAATATTATACGCAATTTTCTGATCAAGTGAACTTTTTTTCATGGTGATAAATCGCTGTGGTTCAGCAACTACGCAGCAGATAGCGTACAAGGACAACCGGACCTTGAAAATAATAATAATCGAGAAAAAGAGACTCCATTTTTAACGGACGACTCAACCATGCAACAGAAATTTACCGTCAGTGCGTGTCCTATATGATATATTCTATTTTAAACATATTTATTCACCTGGATTGCCAAGTAGTACAATAATTCTAAACGCATGGCTCTCCAGACACAGAGAGACACACAATCATATATGTACAAAACACACAGGACAAAACAACATGCGAGGACAAATAAATTAGTCAGTATACTAACATGATATTCATCTCGTACCAACTCAATGTATAAACCGTCTTGTATCTATGATAAAGTTTTGAACAGAATAAAAAATATCTAAGTTGTAGCTTGACGAAAGATTGTCATTACCATGTGTCAGATGAGTAAGCACTATATCAGCTGCTAAGTGAACAACTGGATTTGGATTGACTACCGGTGCCAAGATATTGCATACCGTTCGCAACAGGGATACTCTGTGGCATGAAAACAGATGGACTTGCACAAGTCCCTGGTGCATGTCCCTATTTTCCCATCCCGCGGTCCCACCCAGAAGTGCGATACATTTTCCCCTCCACAAAGTTAACTGTATAATATTATCCCAACTACATGGTGTTATTAAGTAGGTCCTACTGTTGTTTTTTTTTTTAAACTGGTCGACACTGTCGCAGTGCCGGTTTCAACAGTAGCAGCTATTGAGTCCTACTCAGTTCTAATCCCATTATCATCGCGATAAGGCTGAAGGCAAAGTGGTCTTCAAATGAATGCATGGCTAGTCACTGGCCACTCAAGCGAGACAAAGCTGACCATCTCCCACCGGCTGCCGACACCTGGACGCCCTCCGCCTGACGCGGTGCACTGCAATTAATCCTTCATTACACAGTAGCTCAATTAACAGCTTCTTATGAGGGGTGCCTTATGGCCGCTCGCTTGTCTGTGTGATAAGAAACACAGTGCAGACCGCCCGGCGCTTATCAGCTGGAGTCAGTGTTATCTGGTTATAGACAGTTCCACGCCAATTAGCTAGGTTTAAGGGCCTACCTGTATTGTAACAATAAGGCTACGACGTGTGTTTACTTAAAATTTCGTTTTGCGATGAATTTGATTTTAAATAAAATACGGAAGACAGTCCAGTGAGACTTAAGCAAGTCTAGAAAACAGGGGGCCTTATAGGAAAAAATGGTATGTCCTCTCATTGAGATATGAGCAATTACATGCAGCAGACGGAAGAATATTTAGTCTATGAAGATGAGAATTAAGACGACAACAATCCAAATGTAGTTGTGTGTGCATAATATTAGGAAATCTTTTGCCGTGCGAGTAGCGACCTGGGACAGGGTCAACGGACAAAAGAGTACTTTTTAGTTTAGATTTGAATTGAGCAAGTGAAGTAGATTGCCTTATATCGTCCGGAAGGTCGTTCCAAAGTTCAATAGTAGAGGGAATGAAAGAATGACCAAAACGATTGGATGTAAACTTTGTTCGTCTCAAACTCCGGCGGTTGCGAAGATGGAAGGTTGGATGAACGGGCATCAAGTGGGACCAGATCCGAAAGATAAGCGGGGGGTCAGCCTGTTAACCATTGTGTAAAACAGAATCAGTTTATAGTATTGGCGTCTTCTTGCCAAAGTTGGCCAACGTTATTCATTAAGAAGTAAATGACGAGGAGTACGTTTAAGTACACCCAAACAAATGCGTGCCGCTACATACTGAACAGATTCAAGTGAATTTGTCAGGCCCATCGTGCAATTATCAAATGTGACGCATCCATATTCCAGGATAGGACGTATCATGGCTTTGTATAGTCTGGCTAAGGTGTTACGCAATAATCTATATTTAAGTCTAGAAAATAAAGTTAGGCGTTTCCTCGCTTTGTCAATGATTCTAGTAATGTGAGCATTCCATTTCAAATTATGAGAAAGGGTAATTCCCAGATGGGTATGATTTAAACCTTCCGGGATTAAAGATTCGCCAAAAAATAAAGGTGGATGATCAGGTTTGTTGTGTTTAGCTGAAAACAAGAGGGCTAGAGACCTAGTTGCATTAAATGTAACTTTCCACTGGTTTCCCCAAACAAAGATTCTTCCGAGGTCAGAATTTATACGCCTACCAGAAGTGACTGGGTCAAATATGATCTCTAATATGCTGGTGTCATCAGCGAACAGTTTGATGTCACAAGAAATGCAAGGGTTATATCATTTATGAAAACTAAGACCAGTAGAGGCCCCAGGATAGAGCCCTGGGGCACCCCTGCCTCAATAGAAAGCATAGATGACGTTTGGCCCCCGATTGCTACACACTGATGACGATTGGCTAGATAGCTACTAATAAGTTTCAGGAGCGGCTCCTTGATACCGAGCTGCCTTAATCTAAAAAGTAGACCTTCGTGCCAGACACGGTCGAACGCTTTGCTGATATCAAGAAAAACCATCCTGGCTTCCTTTTGCAGTTCATGTCATGAAGGATTTTGAGAAGCTGATTTATTGTTGAGTCGTTTAATCGAAACCCGGAATTTCTAGAGGTCAACAGTTCATAACGCATGAAGTACTCCTAGAAGACATTATAAATCAAGCGTTCGAAAACTTTATAGAGACATCGCAGAGCAATGAGATGGGTCTCTAATTGCTTTTTGTTTGCTTGTCGTTCTTTTTTAACACTGGACATACATTACACTTTTCCCAAGAATCCGGAAAGCAGGAAGTGGGCAGGGAATGATTAAATAGTTTTGTGAGAGAAGGGCTGATACCGGGAGCGGTATTCTACAAAATCATGTTTCCGATGCCATCAGGACCAATTGCGGAGCTAGTCCTTAATGATTGTAAAACTTTTTTCACACTAATCTCATCAACTTGAAAAGTGTTTAGACGAGCCTCAGTTCGGTAGAAGAACTCAGGCAATGGCATAGGATTATCTTCACGAGGTAATTTACATTGGTTGGCAAAATACTTATTGAAGATTTCACATTTGTCCACATTACTAGAAATAACTGTATCATTTTCAAGAAGGGGAGGTATCGATTGGTGCAGCTTGGAGCCAAGTAGACTTTTACTGAGGTTCCACCATTCTTGGGATTAATATCTTTTGAATCGAGTTCAGTGCGAATTTTGAAAAAAATACAATTTCATTGAACAACGGAGGGCATGATATATATGATATAAAGAGATACTTTTACCTTCTATTTCGCATGGGTGTGCAGTGTGGCTGAACAGTACTAACGAAAGTAAAGCATATATATCAAGTCCATACAATATTCTATGGCCAAGGCAATAATGGGAATAAGATCTACCCCTGCTGTTTCAGAAGTTGTAGGAGAATTTGGATGGCCACCACTCAAACTGATGTTGGACCGCATTCGCATCAAATACTACCACAAGCTCAACTATGATTTGCCCGACAGTAGATTGTGTAAACAAAATTTTAATGAACTTCTGGGAGCCTATTCAGGCGGAGCTAAGCTACCCTGGCCTTACTTTCGCGAAATTCACGAAATTTTTATTAATGTTCGAATGGATCGTGCACTAGCAAGCAAAAACGAATCATGGCTCCAGCCTTATCACAAGCTAAGTTTGGAAAGTTATGAGATAGATTTTTTCCAAGATATTGACGATAAAAGTTCACTCTACTGGTTTCGACTAATGAGATGTTCTACGTTTGGCAGCACATATCTTTACGATATTGGGAATTTCAATGGAATTAGATTAAAATTCCTGGCCAGGGTCGGTTGCTTGGAGCTAAACGAAGATGTTGCTAGATGGGGGCTCGCAAATGAAATTTGCAGTTTGTGTAAACTCGAGGAGATCTTCCCCATTTTATGTTTAATTGTGGTAAAACAAATATAAGAACGAGGTGTGTCTTTATGTTGGAAAAAAGATTGAGGGAGCGCAATTTGGAGTACGTGTGGCATAAGTACATGTGTTCATCTCTGATAGGGTAACTGTGTCCTATACTCGATGACCAAGCCGTTTTTATATGGGAACAATGTTGGGTCTTTGTTTGACTCTATTTGTAAATTATTTCTAACTGAAGCATGGTGTCACAGGCGAGAGTCGCTGGACGACCTATCTACATTACTTTTTACTACAATCTACAGCTGACCTATAGGGATAGTTCAACATTATCATCATTTTTGAATTAGTACTTAGGGTACTAAATTTCATGACCCCCTCCCTCCCCCCAAATTAGTACTTTAAATATGATGATTTGCCCCCCAAATCATAGCAAAATTGCACAAAACAGGCCAAAAATTGACCATCATTTTGCATATCCTGTGAAAGTGTACAGACCCATTTAACCCCCTCCCCCTTGCGTACTGTAAGTACTAATTCAAAAATGATGAAAATGTTGAACCATCCCTGAGTACATTACTTTTTACTAGAATCTACAACTGATATATATGGATGTGTGTCGTCTGTGCATTTAATTTGAGATTTTAGATCAATGCCTTGTATATATTGACGTGTATTCTACTAAAACGTGTCTGACGCACCGTGGGTTCTGCCCTGCCCATGGTGCCTCCGCTATAAAGGGGTAGATTCAGCAATAAATTATCATCATCATCATCATCATCATCATCATCATCATCATCATCATCATCATCATCATCATCATCATCACCATCATCATCATCATCATCATCATCATTTTATTATTATCATCATCATTATCATTATTATTATTATCAGTATCATTATTATTATTATTATCATCATCATTATCACTATCATTATTATTATTATCATTATTATCAGTATCATTATTATTATTATTATCATTATTATCAGTATCATTATTATTATTATCATTATCATTATCATTATTATTATTATCATTATTATTATTATCATTATTATTATTATCATTATTATTATTATTATTATTATTATTATTATTATTATTATTATTATTATTATTATTATCATTATTATACAGTGCAAGACAGCAAATCGCAGCAACTCCGATACGGTGGCTACGATTACTAACTGGCCAGCCAGACTGTAAGTTCTACAGCTCTTGCAATGCACATTTTACGATTTTATAATGATCGAACAGTCTATAATTCCAATTACAAAAAAAAAAAAAAAAAAAAAAAAGAAAAACAACGTGTGACAGTTCGATGTTGGAAATTTGACAACAGATGATTTTATAGACTAATATACTGAGGTAATATTACTGAAATAACCCTTTCAATCCTAGCATTACAGCAGAAAGATTAGTTCATGATTAAAACAAGGTTGTATTAATTGGTTGCCTTGCGGAATGAACTACATTTCCTTTTTATGCCGTATTTTTTTTCAGTAACATTTTACTTCCTTCTTGTAGTTCACAATTGCATAGCAAAGTAGAAATTTATCCTACCCAAATTCCGTGACGATAAAGATGAATATTTTCCACCAGATGCCACGTAATATTGGCGAGGACATATGTTACAAACTAGTCGTTATATGAGTTCTTTGTGCACCATCCTTTCTATCAAATCCACGTCAATATGTGAACAGGTAACGTCATTGCATAGGCACACAAGCTGATAAATGTTGCCTCCCAGACAAATCATGCTCCGTGCTTCTTTCCGAAAATAAGTGGAGTGGAGTGGAGAACACATACAACTTGCTGTGCTTAGCAGGCAAGCTTATTTCAAAAGCGATGAGCCATTGTCTCTCTCTCTCTCTCTCTCTCTCTCTCTCTCTCTCTCTCTCTCTCTCTCTCTCTCTATATATATATATATATATATATCTCTTTCTCTCTCTATATATATATTTCGTATTCATCGCGACTTTTGTAGGTCGTGTACTATCAACATATATATATATACATACATATATACATATATATATATGTATATACTACATATGTATATATATATATATATATATATATATATATATATATATATATATATATATATATATATATATATATATATATATATAGGTTGACTGTATACAACCTAAAAAAGTCGCGATGAATAGGAATTTTTCATGTAAGCGATGTGTTGATGCCACCACTGTAACGGAAAGCGACGTGGAATTAGAGAAAGTAAGCAGCCCAGACATCTCGCTTGTGCAAGGAATAGTGAACAGACGATTATGGGTAAGATTATACGCATCATGTCAAACTGTCAAGTTCGCGCTACCCTTTTCCTTTCAGACCAAGACTAAGTCGACAACGACTCTCAGTCTCACCGCCTCCAAGCTGAGCCAAGAAAAGCCATTGACTTAAGTCTTCGTTTCCTGCTTCGTGCCATCTATATTTCTCATTAAATGCGTTTTAGATTAACGAGAAATTTACATAAATACATCGAAGTAGACGACATTGGGCTTTTGGACGCATTTGTTATGCAGTGGTTGTCTAGTTTTACATTACCAAAACTGATCATGTGAAATCTTAAGGACGCTACGATTACATCTTAAGAGAAAAGTCTGACTTTGAAAAACTCATCCCAAGAATTTTCATGGAAAAATGCTTGACCTCACAATGCGCCTGAATGTATAAATATGTACACACACACACACACACACACACACACACACACACACACACACACACACAGTGTGTGTTGTTAAGCAATACCGTATATCCTAACATATGACGTATCACGTGTACCATACCCCATTTACATATTTCAAATCGTTATGCAGGTAAAAGAGCATTCAATAGGTCTCAATAAGTGGTTAAGACGAAATATACTGTGCGCTTTGTATGTTTTCTATTTGTAATAAAAAAAGTTTTACTGGATGACGATGTTCAACTTGTAGTTTTTCATTCACACTTTTATTCATATGAAATAAAGTTTCCACATGAAAACAGTCAACCAGAATAGCGTCTTGTGTTTGTTTTAACGTGGTCTTACAGGTGTGTCAAGCAGCACAATTGATATTTGAAAGAAAAGGCCGCCAAGATACTATTTATACTGTTGGCTTTGAATTCAAGCCTACATTAGAATTGGTGCATGATATGGAGTAACACCAAATAGTGAACAGCTTTCAGCTATTGATTCTGCTACATTTTGGTCAGGCTTTGGTGCTACCGACTGCTGACTCTCCTTTACAGTAACAGTCTCTCTTGTTGGAAAACCCAGTCTGAGTTGTGGTGCCTTTTCTGTGTTTGCCTTGAGGACCGGAACTTATTTGTACGGGTATTATTACCATTATGATCCAGATCTACTATTGAAAGCAACCAGTGGTCGCCTGTCTTTTCTTCAGGCAAGATTTTACTGGTCGAGTGCTTTTGAAGCGGGACTGACTATGTAATTACCGGTTAATTATTGATGATGCAACCAGGGACCTGTATCAACAGAGACGAAAGCCGAAGTGGCACTCACAAACCAAGTCTCACGATCCAACCACTTAAAATGCAGCTACCTACGAGTCATAACCTGTCTGTATACAAACCAGATTCCACGCATTACATAGGCCAATTAATCAATACGAACATAGTCTTGCGCAAACAAAAAGACAGAAGAACCGATATCAGTTCATAGAGTAAGCATATACTAACTCTGTGATCAGTCAATCTGCTTATGCGAACAAGAGATCTGCTGCTGAATTTGGAATGAAAATGTCACGTGTGGAACTGATATTGACAATATCTTTAAAAAACGTTGATTTTAGAAGGTATCTGTTGGGTGTTTACCATTTAATGTTTGAAGAGCCGACAAATGTTAACCCAATTAAGAATTATTTTTATTCAAAATACAAATAGTGTTTTGGGTGTTACTCAGAGGGTTGTGAGCACAAGATTCCGGTTTATCTTGGTCGAAAGACCTAGAAATCCACAAGTCCCCAAGTTACACACAAGTTTGTGAAACAGTTCTTGAATAGAAGCAGTTTTGAAAAATTTATCCAAATTTCTATTTCACCCTATGGCCATCCAATCGGGGAGTCATCATGAAGTTGTCCAATCGTAATAGGTTCTATGAACTCCAGATGCCTTCCCACAATGCTGCACTAAGAACAAAAGTGGATGGATAGTAATCGAGAACCATTATCTCGACCTTAACATTGTCAATACATTTCAACAAAAGGATTGCTCACAAAAGCAAGAATGCTTTTGGACCCTTGCATGCCGTTGCATAACCCCACAATGCAACGCCTTGGTCAGAAAATAATTAGTCTCGATTGATTTTACTGCAATTGATTTAAGCCAAGGAAACAATTGTTCATGTCTGCGCTCTACCGTGGCAAGTAGTTAATTCAATTTAGACTATATGGAGGCAAACCAAGCAGTGGGACCATTAGTCCTCTATTCTTGACCACCACCAATATCGTGTTATTGAGGGAGAGCAGCTGAGTCTCTCTCTCTCTCTCTCTCTCTCTCTCTCTCTCTCTCTCTCTCTCTCTCTCTCTCTCTCTCTCTCTCTCTCTCTCTCCCCCTCTCCCCCCTCTCTCTCTATATATATACGATTATGAATGACAATTTGTTCTGTACTTTTACGGAACCATGTGAACAACGCCTACCGTCAGAAGGTATTCCGAAAAATAAAAATCACCAGAAGTGAATCCCATGGCCACTGAATCACTGCGTCAAACCATGGAGGTATTATACAGGTAATACCGCCACGGTCAAACCACACAAGATTTCAGCTAGAGTGGCAGCAAAATGGAATCTGCATCCCACGATGCTGTTTCTTCAATCGCGTGGGCCCATAACTCCAACTTTGTTCAAATATGAATTTAAGAAAGTAGAATTAAATGTTTTGGTAGAGTGTGGACAGAATGACCTATCTTTTCGTACAAATTTACATTACACTGATTGGACATTTAAAAAAATGTTATAGAATAGTGTATTTCCAGGTTAACGTCAACACACCCCGTTAGATGTTTTGCTGTGTTCTTCTGCGACCACGGAAACGTGTGTACATGGAACCTGTATCGTAACCGTATAATATATACTCCATTGTGCCACGTTCCCATGAGATAATTTCATTGCCCTCTGTTTTTTTCACCTGTGACATTTAACAATGATAAAAGAATCCTGATGACGTGATGTATTCCCACCTTTAATATTTTAAAATGCTACCAGACAGTTTGCAACTGTATGTTATTCACAACGAAGACTGCTGGAGCGAGCCAGCCCTCATGGCAATCTCAAATCCTGGGAGAACAGCTCGAATTAAGCAGTTCGAAAGATGTTGAATATTTCATGTTGCTTGGGCCCTTTCTGGTTTCGTCTGATTAAATGCACGGTTTTCATGCCGCATATAGTTGAAGTTTTTTTATTTCCGACACCGGTAGGATGCATCCATGCGCTTTGGTGTCCTACCCTATAGCAGATGGACAAAATACTTCCTTATATGGTGTCGATATTACATGTATACAGCAAGCATTGGTTGAATGGAGTGTAACACTCACCTTTCAAGTAGCACTGTTTCAACGCTGGCTCCTCTTCCAAGAATGGTCTATGCTGGACTCTCCTACTGGAATTTGTACGGTTTGGTCACTCAAGCCATTGTTGCTTGGCAACGGGACAGGTCCAAACGTACATCCTGCTGGATAGTAAAGGGGGTGGCAGGTTGGTAAAAATTTACAAAATTGCCGTTTGGATGAATTAAAAAGCAGACCAGAACAATGATACTTCATTTGAACGGAGGATTATGAATAAATGTTTCATGTATCATGAAACTGTAAATAACTTAACTGTGTTTTACAGCACAGGTTACTTCCCGTGCGAAGATATATTAACAAACACGCAGGTGATATCTGTCAGGTGTGTTTGGTCGGTATAGGTACGGGTAAACGATCTATTAACGCAATTGTTCAAAGTTTTCGAAATATGTAGACCATTCTAAATTAGAAGCTATTATTTCGAGTTTGATTTGGAAAGGTACTGCAGCGTCATATTATTGGATGGGGAATACATTACGTTGATTGGAATCCGTATCGGGTGGGAATACTGAGTCCCCTACATACAGGTGTGCGTCTGTGTGGACCAAATGGAACGCACATACTGTCATCTTCAAATACATCAGTCTAAATTATACAGAAATGGGACCAGGGTAGGCTACAAAATCGGAAATCCTTTGGTTTTGATACGTATTTTAAAGCTTTTCTTTTCTTCGAAGTTGCCGTGTGTGGTTGAGGTATAGTTCTGCAGAGTAGCAACGCTGATGTAAGCGATGGATCAGATGTACGGTACCCTGAACATTCTCTTCTCAGGCCTACATTCAGACTGTTTTTTTAATAACTGCATGGTTTAAGGGAAAGAAATGCTGTTGAAAACAATATAAACTACACACTTAGTTAAAAAACGTTTCAGGAATGGTTTATCTTTTTTTCATCTGGATACATACATATACATGCCCTCAGGGGTGACAAGACCTGTCCCAAAATACTTATACTCAGCTGAAAATGCAAATGTTATTTACGTTGTGGGTGTTGAGTAATATTCAGTGGGGGGAAAACATGACATAAACAAAAGAATGTTTGAAATAAACACACGCTACGATTTCAAAGGAATAAACACACCCCCTTGAGCACGATGAGGCATGTGAATCAACCGGTAAAGTATCCGGTGCCGACCGTAACGCGTAACCGTGCATGTGCACAAGCTGATAGCAAATGGTTAACAAAATTGAAATTGTGCTTCGCTTTAGTCAAACAGTTGGCTTAGAATTTGATACATGTCCATTGGGTGAATCTACCTCCTCGGAAAAGAGGAACGCATTTATTACGGCAATATGCAGAAGAAGGAGGAGTTGCTTTGTTAACTCGTTCAGCGTTTAAGTATATATCAACTTGCACCCACTGAGGTTCCAAGACGAAATTGCCATTCTGGAAACTGACGCTGTACCCATGAGTTAGATTCACGTAATACTTGCAGCTATGATCCTAAGTCAGTACAAACCATAAAACTTCTTGTGCACCTTAATACGGGCGTCGATTCACACAGAAACAGTTTTAGCGTTGTACTTAAATGTGAAGTCATACATTTGTAAGATGCATAAGGTATCAAAAGTAAATAACGATAACAGAATACATATACATATATATATATATATATATATATATATATATATATATATATATATATATATATATATATATATATATATATAATTATAATAATAATCTCTGCGTGTCTACAGGCTATGGGACAGTAAGAGCATGCTTCAGTTCTCATGTATATAACTTAAAGCTAACTTTCTAGCAGTGAATCACCAGTAACAGATTTGTGTACAGGTTTATTCAACAGTATTATTTCCTATTACAGATGTAAAAAGTCCATAATATTCATTTGTAATTTGGATACCGAAAAGTATTTTGACAAGCTCTGGTATGCCTTTTTTCTATAAATTATGGGGGTTGATTTGCAATGCCGCCTGATTATTTGTATGTAAATGGTATACAAATCTATACACAGTTGTATTACGGGAACAGCGAAGGCTTTCAGGTTACCAGGAGTACCTGGCAGGGTGGTACCCTGTCGCCAAGGTTTTTCAATATTTTTTTATGGGTGGTCTGTGGTGTCCGCTTTATGAGGATAATTGTGGTATTCACATTGGCGACCCTCAATTCTTTGATGATGATGATGATGATGATGATGATGATGATGATGATGATGATGATGATGATGATGATGATGATGATGATGATGATGATGATGATGATGATGACGACATAGCTCTTGTCTCGCCCATCGTGCAAGGTCTTCGATCATCAATTAACATTTCTAATGATTTTGCATACAACTGGTATTTCTCCTTTGGCCGGGCAAAATCAGAATGTATGATTAGTGGAAATAATCGTGCCAGTTTTCCCTACATGTAAATCCTCGACACCTTGATGGACCTAATAAGGTCAAATTATAACGACACCGTGGACGAGTTTGAGATACTAGATGATGTAAAGAGTTGCATGCAAGGGCTCTCACACTCCTCATGTCAAGATAGATAGATAGATTTTATTCAACAATAGGCCCACCTGGCCCATGAGCATTACAAAATTATAAATACAATGCTTGTGAGATTAGTTATAGTTCATAAATTGTACATAACAATAATCAGAAAGAATTTATTTCAATCTATTGAAATGTACACGTATGCGTAAGTTTCAATTATTTTCTAACAAAGCTTTCCTAAGCTCAGTAGCTTTAAACTCACAAGCTGCCAGCCTGCGTAAAACTGAAGTGTTCTCTGAACAGAACAACTGAGCAAAATTATGCATACTTGTACGTCTATACCTCTTGAAATATAAGCTTTTCGAATTTTTTCATATATAGGACACTCTAAGACAAAATGACAATCATGTTCCAGAGTACCGCAAAATTGACACAATCTTTCATTGACTGCAACAGGTCCTAGACAACTTATTTATGTATTTATTTGTTTATTTATTTATTTATTTATTTATTTATTTATTTATTTATTTATTTATTTATTTATTTATTTATTTATTCATTTACTTATTGGTCCTGGACAATTTATTTATGTATTTATTTATTCATTTGTTTATTTGTTTGTTTGTTTATTGATTAATTAATTAATTTATTTATTTATTTGTTTATTTATTTATTTATTTGTTTATTTATTCATTTATTTATTTATTGGTCCTGGATAATTTATTTATGTATTTATTTATTTGTTTGTTTGTTTGTTCATTTATTGATTAATTAATTAATTAATTTATTTATTTATTTATGGTAACCCGTTCAGCAGAGCTGTTCTTCCACGGGGCCGTGTATTATATACAACTATATACATCGAAATAAGGATAAAAGTGGCAGTAAAAACAAACATTGAAAAGTACAAAGTAGCATTTGAGCATCAGAAATGCGCTGCGTCAGGACTGGTTATATTCAAGTTAGAGAGTGCAGGCATGAGTTTTTCCAGAATGGACTTTCAGGCTAAACACATCTTCGGAAAACAATAGGAATTCAGTGGCTCGCTTCAGGGATAAAATGTGTTAATTTATCCAACACCAACTTGAATCCATCCGGGGAAATATTGTTAAGAGTAGCATTGAGATGGGGACCCACCATCGAGACAGCTTACGCGGGTATGCTGGGTCCATACCCTGCAAAGACGCACAGTTCCTCCTTTTTCGGCGTCAATGTGTCAGCTACACCCAGTGGTGTCCCTGACTCATTCAAATTCCTAAGTAATCACCCAAAACTTTATGTGCTGATTTCTGGGAACATTGCCTGGATCTGTTGCTCACATGCTCCTTTGAACGGCCTCACAGGTGCACAATGGGACCTTGACTTTTATTCATGAGTACCGCGTGAATGAGTGAACTTGATTCGGCTGTTTCAAACAATACATTTTGCTGTGAACATGTATACATATACACAATGCACAGACAATATGTGCAAATAAACTCACACACACACGCACATACACATACTAATGTACACATATAAATACAAACACGTGAATGGATCAAGGGGTGAAAACACATATGTAATCTTATGCATTTTTATAATATATATATATATATATAGATGTACATGCATATATATGATATATATACATATATATATATATATAATATCTATACTATATATATAGATATTTACAAATAAATTGTTATCATTATCGTTGTTATTATTATACTCTAATGAAACATTTCAACACCGTAGCCCATTTAATAATCTCTCTAGTAGAACCGGTGATGCAGAGTGTAGAGAGTGGCACCTGTGCAGTATGATAAAGCATGACACACCTGCCTATTGGCTGTTCGTGTGAACACGTGTAGACACAATATAGCCAGATGTTGCTGTCATAACTGTTACTGAAATATTCCACATATACATATTTGCTTACCACTGGCCTTTTTTTGTACTTCCGTTATATGGACATCAGTGCAAAATATATCTTTTCCCTAAATATGTCAGTTTTGATTTTAAAGTAAAGACTGGACATGATATGCATATGCACACTGTTTGACACCACATGTTAAAAATAGCGTTACATGGAATGCAAGTGCATATGTTGGGACTCTGATCAAGACTGCTGAGTAAATAATCTTGATATCAGATTTTAATTACATGTACTTCCATCTGGTGTGGCATCGAGCTTCAGTTACACACGAACACTTCGATAAAATGAAACGTTAACTACCAATACTATATCTAAAACACGTTATATGTATTACAATTGTTGTTACCTTAGATGCATGAAATCATGAGCTGAACTTGATTATTTTTTCATGGTCCTTGGCTACGAAATGTTTGTAAGTGCTAATTTTAATTCTAGCCAGAAAGCATGAACTTGTCTCGAAAACTTCTTTGTTGGCGGACAGATCTTGTAGGATACCTCAGTGAATGGACAAAAATGGTAAGAATGCATTTCACTGATGACATTGTCTTACGTAAAGAAAAGGCAGTATTTTTTTGTTGTATGGTGGGGTAACTATGGTATTTCACTTGAAAGAGTAAGTGGTCCTTTCGCTTGTTACAATATCAATGCATTTCGTGAGTGTTGAATAGACTCGTACTTATGATTAACCCCTTCCCGCTAGAACAATCCAAAACATGCCTGATTAAAAATGTCGTCCACTTGAACATTTTTGCTTTAATGCCTCATTAATAGGAAACACAGTGGATGGGAAACTGTAGGTAAAATGCATTAAAACAGCATCCGTTAGGTCAAAAGCTTTCCTTGTGCGTAGACTGGGCGCTGCGGAGCAAGGACCTGTTGACCAAAGCATAATTCAAGGGGAATGTTAAGGTACCTGGGGTATTTGCCTGACCTTTGTGGACGAATGACTGGCGGATTTGACTTGTTCAATGCTCCAGTGCAATGCTGCATTTCTTTTATTCCAGGCTCCTTCTCATGCTTCGCTTGGAATAAGGTTATGCAATTGTATTGTCCGACGACGTGAAATGACTCCGTGTTGAGATAAATGGAACTTTATCTCGGCTTCATAGCATCATTAACACCAATCAATGGGTGTCTTCTTAGCCTTCTCAATGAAAAAGTGAAAGCGGAACAGAAAAAAAGAACAAAAATAAGGTAGAAAGTGTGGGAACAGACATTGGTTAAACATTGGTACTGAGGCAGTGGGAGAAAAACATTAATGGATTGGAATGCGCAAGTCAATGGACTAAACAAATAAAGGTTTGGTCATTGGCATTTTTGCGGCAGTTTGACGCGTTGTTTCCACTTCGTCATAAACAAGAGAAATTAGCGCTGAAACTTTAAAGGATCCGTGGGTAAATAAGTATATAAAAGTGAATTAGGGAATGAATCAATGAATACAAGAGAAGAATTTGGGGACGAAGAAGCAATACTGTAAATAATAATAATAATAATGATACCCCCTCCCCCCAGTGGAGTGGAGTTTGTCAGATGGAATACTCTGTGCTTTGGATGCGAATCTTATAGGGGTTCATCGAATCGAATAGATGAAATGTCAGCAGCAGAACTTTTTTCCGTAATAGATTGATATGTCCATCTGCTGGAGATGGAGTTGTTTTGAAGTGCAAAACCATCCCCGCCCCCCCCCCCAAAATTGTCCTCGTTTTGTCCTCGTAATGCGAGTGTGTTTGGATAGTTTCATATTTGAGGTTAGTGAATACAAAATGTTGAAATCGTAAGGTTCATACATGTAATTTATGATTATGATAATGAATTCTCTGTGTAGTCAAAGGCCTCGGGCCTGCCAATATATTACACGTAACACATACCCGTAGATGTATATGTTGTAGACAGACACCTCCCAATAAGCTTACAAATTTAACCCCTTCACACTCTCTCTCTCTCTCTCTCTCTCTCTCTCTCTCTCTCTCTCTCTCTCTCTCTCTCTCTCTCTCTCTCTTAGGATTTAATGTATTAGCACATTCTTAAATCCTGCACTCCGTGTTCCTAACTTTTAAAATTTCACAATTTTCGTCTCTGTTTAGAACATGCGCATATTATCTTCTTCAATTTTATTCTGAGTTTCAGACTGAATCCTCCAAACATAAATTTCGCCTGTTCATTGGGTGTGACGAACACCTTGTTATTATTTGCTTTGTCGTCAGATTGAATGCGGAAATTATGCTTTCAAAGTGTGATATTTTTAGTCAATATACCCCAAGATAAACGAAATAAGAAAAAATGTTTAGTTTTCCTCATTGAGTCAAACATGAATTTTGCTTCAGTTATCCAGAAGTCAGGGAAGTTATATGAATGACCTATCTGGGATTCAGATCAAGAAGAACCTAAACATATAAAACCAGCGACATGTATATATTGATTTTATTTTGTGAGACAGTAAATCACCTCGCCTGTTAACAGTAACTTCCTCATGCCCACAGGATCTGGTTACCTGCAAAACAGACTTTTTTTCGTCGTTTTGTATTTCAGCAGAGGGCGGCATCGCGTGTCCACTGACAGGAACACATGCCGCGTTTTAGAACCTATTGGCGCACTGGGGTGCCCCCCCCCTCCCCCGTAAATACGGTCCAGAAGACATGCTCGATAGTTCAGGGACTAATTTCAGTATTGGGAACACTTTATTAGAGGCAGAAATACAAACAAGCTAAGCCAGATGAGTCAAGTGGCTTATTTCACATGTGGCTTGGTCACCATTGACCATACACTGACATACTGAAGTAGCTCTTCACCCAGTAGGGACCAAGGATTAATTTGTCATCTCTTTGCATTTTCTATTAAACTTGCGTAACCAGATGACATCGATTTGCGACCCATAATGGAGGGCAGGTTAAAACCCGTCGTGAACATAGATGTCTGCGATGAGATCATCAAGGCGAGGAGGAAGAAGAAAGGAGTACAAGAAAAACGGAGCCCACACTTACAAAGCAGCTACTCTTACGGGCAGTTTGCTGGCATGTCCTACTGGACACATGGGTCGGGGTCACACGTTTAATAGATCTCAATAGGTCCTGCACCTTTATATTTCCACAACAAATCAGCAAGGAGCGCAACCCACCATTGCCTTGGAATGCGTTTATTGCACACAGACCACAGTTGCCATCGACGACAAAAAACATTACGCAAATTCAAGTGTCTCAAAACAGAGCAATATGTTTAACCACGAGAGGGATAAAAGATGGAAACAAAGGTCCAACTGGCACTTGTAATCGATTGCATTCAATATGGGGTAATGGAGCATGATGCAGTGTTGGGGTTACCAAGGCGGCGGTTGTTTGCCTCTTGTGGTATATAGGAGTGATGTATGCCTGGATGCATGGATGCATGCCGGGTACAAAAACAAACAAAGATTTTAAATATTAAAAAAAAAAAAATAGAATATCGTTGATTATTTCAAAAACTAATTCCAACGCAATATCGATCAGCATAGATGTACAACCTCCCGTCAACACAGGTGATGATCTAGCACTTTATATGTATGTATGTATGTATGTATGTATGTATGTATGTATGTATGTATGTATGTATGTGTCTGTGTCTGTGTCTGTATGTATGTATGTATGTATGTATGTATGTATGTGTGTGTATGTATGTATGCATGCATGCATACACACATGCAGGGGATGGTAATGGAGTATCAATGAAGAGAAAAATAAAAAATCACCGTATAAAAGCTAGTTCATACAACAGAACTTTTGTCAGTGGAAACATCAATCTCTTCACACGTGCACAAACCGCCCCGCCTCTTACATGACTATAAGATCTTAAAATAAATTACCATAAGTTTAGTAGGTTTGGTCGTTTCAAGTTAAACAACTTTTTGCATACTTATTTTTTACACTGTAAACATTCGGTGTATAACATATTTCATACTTGGACTGCAAAAGACCTGAAATTCTTTTCCTTTACCGGTCAATAACTACACATGAAGAGTCGCGGGCCAGTCTTAGCAATATCATCATCATCATCATCATCATCATCATCATCATCATCATCATCATCATCATCATCATCATCATCATCATCATCATCATCATCATCATCATCATCATCATCATCATCATCATCATCATCATCATCACGGAAGGAAAAAATTCCATCTGCATTTAGAAAGATGTACGATGGGAAATATACGCAAGAATTTGTCTGTACGTGTTATCAGCGGCACTCTGTGTCAAAACTTCCGAGCTTTTCGCCAAGTCACAGCTATATATCCATATTTTTTTTTTTTTGCGTAAAAGAGACCACAATATCATAGTTCCATTGGTCAAACAATTTACACTGTAGAAATGATCATATATATTGCCAAAGTTAAATCATTAGTAAGTTAAAAAAAAGTAACAATTAAGTCGGATTTTCCATTCTTTGCAAAACTTAGTAAAATTCTTTTTGGACAGCCTTTGGAAGCAAAGTTCATTACTATCTTGGCGCAAAGAGCGCCACCTTGCGGGTACATTGCTATAACTTCATATTGGCAGCAGATTTATTGGTAACAAACTTATTTTGATATTTTACAATGCGGGGACAAAAGTTTAACAGAATAACCAACCGTATGCATTCGGAAAGTCACGTGATCTGGGACTTTTTTGGTAATCGTTTAATCTTACAAAACATCATTTGTGTATGTTCTAAACAGTCCAAGCTTCAAGTTTTTCACATTCCCAAAGTCTTTTTAAGCACACAGACCGGTATGTTCACCACACGCTCATTGCCAATCCCGTTCTTTGTCGTTTAATTGGTTGTTTTATGGTCACCAGACACTTGACATGCCTTGTTGGCACCGAAAAAAAACAAAAACAAAAACCAAAAAACAAAAAAAAAAAAAAAACAAAACAAAAACCAAAACAAAAAACCAAAAAAAAACCAAACAAAAACACCCCCCCAAAAACCCCAAAACACACACACACACACACACACACACACACACACACACACACACACACACACACACACACGCACAAAAACACCCCCAACCCCCCCCCCCCCAAAAAAACCCAAAAAAACCCCAACAGTTTCTTTCAGCCTTCTTAGGTTTCAACACAAATGATAGACCGACCCTAACCCAATTCATTTCACAAATCTACAAATTGACATCATTAAAATCTTAAAGATTCATGACATTCTCTGGGTTTTCTGAATTTGAACTTCAATGCGGCAAGATTGATATTTTGAAATCTACAGCTTTGTCAAAAGTTTTGCTTTGTTAATAATCTATTCATTTGTACTTTAATGTATGTATTTTTCCTGATTTTTGACCGGCGATATTATAGTATAGGTGACAGGTAACCAAACAACTAATATGTCAAACATTGATCACTACACCACGTAACGCATAGCCTTATTTCTAGCGGTTACACCTGTTGACACACCGAACGCGCGAGATAGGTGTGTATTAGGAGTGCACCACAAGTACTAATTACCAAAACATTAAGGTATGGCTAACTGTGAATGATGGTGATATTCACCAAACAAAATGCCCTCAGGAAAACGATAAGATGCTTGGTTCATCAGAGAGCAAACGTGGCGTATTGAGCAAATATTACCACAATCACTCTTTTAATGCTTAACTCTTTGCTCGCTCATGACGAGATAAGTCATGCTCATTTGAAATATAACACAGAATCCAGATTCAAGTCCGTCACAAATTCAACTTTCATTCATACGCCGGCGTGTAATGGTTCCCGACTTGGCACAGGTCAACGGCTTTCCAGGCCTGGGAGCGCTTTGGACGCATGTAGTGCAGTCCACAGCTTTGCAAGGAAAGCTGTTGACTCAGTCTATAACCCAGCACAAGAAGGGTTGAATTCACAGAAAGGATTGTTAAACTAACAAGCCATAGTTGCTAACAAGCATCGCGCTGTGATGTATTTTATGTGTACATTTGTATGCATCCGGTGTGTTGTAAATTTGAAATCAATTCACTAACGGCTATACGTCACTCAGCAATTAAAAGAGTTCAGTGACCATTGCTTCACATGAAATAGCACCTCGGGGTTCAACAATAGTTCAGAAATTTATGGACTACGGCTATTTGTGTTTCTTGAAGACCAGCTTTCCTTTTATATGATTTTCACACAAGGAAATGCTCTGAAGTTTTGCATGAAAACAAGTGTATCATTACGCTACAACGGCATTTTTTGAATTATTGATAGTCAGATACATAGCAAACAACAAACAAATTAAAGAAAAAATGTTATGTCATCCCATGTACACCACATTGAACAAATACACAACATGCTACACATCCGAACCATAACCTTAAATTACCTTTATAAATTTTCCTCAGTCACAACTTCAAGGTTGGAGGACATTGTGAGGTTTTTTGAATGCTATATATGTATGTATGTACGTACGTACGTATGTACGTACGTATGTATGTATGTATGTATGTATGTTTGTATGTAAGTATATATGTATGTATGTAATTATGTATGCATATATATATATATATATATATATATATATATATATATATATATATATATATATATATATATATATATATATATATATATATATATATATATATATAATTTTACGATGGGGGAAATGTGGAATTCTTCAGACTTTGTTTAAACCATATGACCTTTTGTTGAAGTCGCCCCGGGGATAAAATAGTTCAAATGATACAGATTTTTTTCTACACCAGTCCTGGCTGGTATGTGCAACATTACGCTCTGCTGATAGCTTGGTAAAGTGAAAATCACGAATGTTTGATGGCAATTATATAAGAAAATTAAGCTTTCAAAGATGGATTGCATGCCCTTTATACACCCAGACGATCCTGCAGTCTATACTTATCGAAGAAACACACCCCATATACCAAGCGTTTGCATGGTGGCTATTTCTGATCGTTTACTTGTCAATTTATTCTAGCAGGGGGTCCGAACAACCCATAATTAGACTTCCCACAGGGACCCATAGCGAAACCTTGTATATACCGCTGTGAGGTTTGCTTCTCAGACCACACGGATCCACCTGTTCTCTCTGTCCAACCAAGTCGTTTTCTGTCCAGTTATCACCAACGGTCAGTTGTACACCTATGACAAGAAATCGTCATTGCCGAAAAGTTGCCTTTCCTTATCATGTTTTCATGAGTGTAGGAAATAGTAGTAGCTTTGTGGTCACCCAGTTTGAAATCGGCTGATCGATTACGGGAATTTTAGCTGATGGCTGCGTTTGATTCTATTACCAACTTGGCTTTGTGCGAGTGAACAGAACCAGCGGTGGTGTGTTTGTTTATATATATATATATACATATATTTTTTTTTTTCAAAAAAACATGGTCAGAGCCCACTTACGACCAATGCGATCTAAAATGTAACTTTCAATCGTGGTCACTGGGAGAAGCAAACGCCTTCAGGTTTCATTAAGCATGGATTTACAGTACCGCCCTTCTTTGTCCCTCGTCGGCGTATTGAAGAGGTAAAATAAATTCTGACACCCGGTTTCAGTAAATACCAGACTCGACTTTCAACTGGTTCATGGACAGAAACGTTTTCTCTCCTTGCGAACTCTCGTCAAGTTTATTGGAAAATTATATCTGTGGTAAATACTGCGCGAGGTTTTGCTTGGTATGGGTGGGTACAAGATCTTTTTATCCGTATAAAACTATATTTTTTTTATTTGGTTGAAACGATTTTATTGTACTGCAAACAATATCCACATTGTTTATAATAATTTCAATTTATCAGTGGTGAAGGGGTGAGAAAAGCACTGTCAGTCGTAAATTTCATTTTTGTAAAAACATTTAGGACGGAATATAGCAGCAGAAAAAGTAACACTCGTAGGATGTGTTCATAATGACTCTGTCAAACTGGGAAGATTTGATTTTCGGTTGGAAGAGACAGCATGAACACTCCACATTGGTTGGAAAATTTTCTTCAGATCAGAGTCAACGAAAATCTAATCAGTTCATCGTTGCAGCATAACTACCATGCCAAAAGAAAGGAGCAAAATCTGTCTATTTTCATACACATATATTATGATATTAAAACAGAGGGAACAAATAACTGACAGACGGAATAGATAAAGGACAGAGGGGAAAATAATAACTTCTACAGACAGTTATGGCAATTGCCAAGCGAGTCCTTCGATGAAGGGGGTAAGGGGGGGGGGGGGTCGGTACGCTGGTACATGTAATTATTTTTCTAGGGCACGCAGTACGGAAAATAAAAATCTTTCACAATTTTGGATAGTACGAAGTACATAAAACGAGAGGGCTTCCAGTACGCCAGTACGATAAATAAAAAGCCCCAGTACGCCAGTACGGGAAACCCCTTACCGACCCTCTTCGATAGCAGCAAAATTCCTTTAACCTTGCTGAACCAATAAATGTGAAGAGGTCAGTGGTATCAAAGGCGTCTATACTTTGACGACTGCAGTTCAGTGAGCATAGGAGGTGGTCAAACAAATAAACATATTCATTGTTAAACTGTATTCTGCAGTGGAGTCCATTTGTATGGAGAAGTGTATTACGCCGTAGAACACTATTTGATTTTCTGGAGAAATTGCTTGCATTCGTGATAGGTTCGGTGAAAAATTCAGAATATTTAATCATTTAACGTGAACTCTGTGTGCCGGAAAGGACGAGGCAGTTCCTTTTATTCGAAAATAATTCCGTGTTCATAAAAACTACACACAGTTGCTGTTTTAAACGGTAGTCGTTTGGCCATTGACAGCATTGGTCAATTAATATTTGAGACGCGCGGGGTATAAACATGTTACCAGTGGATCAACAAAGGCCCCTTGTTGCGGGCTGTGTCCAACATTTGTCTTCACCTGGCAAAACGTTTGCTAGCTATGGTATCTGGATTACGAAACTGCATATATTTCTCATGAAAAATATTTATGATGAATAACGATCTCTCCTCTATGGAGTCTTTGTCATTAGATTGGTTAATAACGTTTAATGCTCTGAAGACTGATGCCATGATTAATTTATCGCAAAAGGAGTCACATAAATCACCCCTTTTTGCTATTTCAAGGTCACCAACTGGAAAATGTTAAGCAGCACAAACACTTAGAGCTCGTTTTGCGATCGGATCTCAACTAGAATGATCATATCAATACTATAGTCATGAAAGCCACAAAGCAACTTAACAATTTGAAATCATTGCAATATAGCTTTGACAGAAAGACCTTGGAAATAATGTATGCCTCATTTATCCGACCTTTAATGGAATATAGCCGTGCGGTCTGCAATGGCTGCACCCAGGCAGATATACTTATGCTTGAAAGTATTCAGTTGCATACTACCCACGTCATCTCTGGTGCTTCACGCACCACACCTAGTATGAGATTATAATGAAGAAACTAGTTTCACACAATTGGCAAAACGCAGAGAAATGAATAGGTTAATACTAATATACAATATTGAAAACAGTTTAGTTCCAGGATACCTTAGCAATATTATTCTGAATGATCCGAATTTGAATAGAAGGTACAATACCAGATAGATCCCGGATTTTGCTCACTTCACAGCAAGAACTGAATTATGTGATAATTCATTCTTTCCTGCCACAATCAGACTCTGGAACAACCTACCCTTGGAAACATTGAATTCTAAGTCTCTCTCTGGATTCAAAAGTAAAGTCAATATCTGTGTTCCTCGACCTGTCAAACAAACTGAATTGTATTATGTGGGTAAAAGATTTTTAGCTGTCATTCGCGCCAAAATGCGAATGAGCCACAGTCAACCGAATGACCATTTATTTGAGATTGGTGTTTCCCACACCCCTGAGTGTCGATGTGGGCAAGGTATTGAAGAGGTATGACATTACTTTTTTTCTCTGGCCTCATCATATCGTTTTAAGAAGCTATCTCTATGGAAACGTTGTAAACTATTCCCCTTTTACCGTCGAAAAATTTTATTTGGTGCTTCAGGCTGTAGTTATGAAAATAATGAAACAATCTTTCTGGCTGTCGACGACCATATTTTGAAAATAAAACGTTTTCAGACCAGTACCGTTGTATGATATAAACAGTTTGCCATATGACCTTACAGCCAGAAGTTATTCAATCTACGTTTCCAACACAGTGCATTATTTGTTGTATTGAAACAGCCCCACCTTCTGTCACGTGATATTTGTAGTGGCTCACTTAAACTTGTCAGTCGCGTGCGGGGCTCTTCTTATGGTGTTCATAACCCAATACTAACGTCTTCAACGCTGTTGACAGACAAAAGAGCACCGCATCAGGCGTTGTGGTGTTCCGTCTGTCCTGTACAATTGTCCTTCTATTGCGAGAGGGGTTAATATCAGGCCCGTAACCAGCCTTTTGAAAAGGGGGGTTCGTTTTGCAATGATAAAGTGACATTGGCGAGCGCCGAAGGCGCGAAGCTCTGCTAGGGGGGTCCGGGGGCATGCTCCCCCGGGAAATTTTTCAAAAAAGAACCCCTAAAAACAGCATTTCCTGCAATCTGAGGGGGGTTTTGCCCTTACTTTCTGTCTTTCATATATGCTTATTTCACGGCAAAAAATATTGAAGTGATTTACTTCAGCGATATCTATATATAATACACAGCTTTGTATAGAAAAACTTTAAAACTACTGGATGAAATGCCTTGAAATTCGGGCCACGTGTTACCCTGGGCCCCCTTAGCGTGGTTTTCTCACCGTTTTTCATTTCGTTGGGCCAATCGTAAATATCGGCAATTAATCGATTTTTTAGGGCAAATCTTTTGTATTTTGAATGACGTCATTATATAAGGACAAGCGACGTAGATAGAGAGCCACCTAGCGTTCATCGCTGCGAGTTGTTTCTGACTTCTACATGTAAGCCTAGGCCTACATAGGCACTAGGCCCTGGAGCTCTACAAGTCTACTGAATTTGCGTGCATAGCCGATCATTTTCCACATAATATACATTTTCTTGCATAAAGTTAGTTTTTTTAAGTGCAACATTAATAACTATCTTTCATTACTTGGTTTCATTGACAAATTCAATTTATTTGCATTTTCTTTGATGAAAATGTAGGACCTATGTAAAGGTCAGTTGTAGGGCCTACATGCAGGTCTATGTTATATATAGGCCTATGCTTCTAAATAATTTTTGAAATTCCACTTGAAAACAGTAAACGTGAACACTAGCCGAAAACGCATTTTTAGCCGTCTGACGTGCAGGCCTTAGCCCGACATAACAGAAAGGACCCCCCACCCCCAACGCAATCTGACTTTGGAAAAAAATGCGGGAAAACACAACTTTCAGCTTTCCATTTTCCATGTAGGCCTACAGTGGGAGCGATTACAAGGACTTAATATTAAAAATAATCAAAATCAATATTATTTGGTTGCACAACTTTGAAATACAGTCTTCCATGAAATCTTGAAATGAGTGATTCTTAATATAGATCTACCTGTAGGCCCACATGTAATTTTGTATTTGTTTGAACGCTATAATAATGATTACCCCTACTACTATCAAAGATTTTATTTTTTGTCTTTATTTCCCAGTGAATCAGCCTACATTACAATGAATGTTATCAAAACGGTTGATCTTTCTTTCAAAAAACCCGTGATTTTCACGGGTATACGGCTAGTTCATTATAATTCTGATGAGATAGACTATCCCTTTAGATTAATAAAGTATAATACTATATATATTATCAATATGAATATGTACTTTTGTGTGTCCTAGACTGCCTTGTGAATTTTGAGATACATTTCACACTCAGTGACAATCACATTGCTGTCACATGTACCGAGGACAGCTTTTGAAGATAATTTTTTCCTATGTTTTTCTCAAATTAACACAGTAGTTGTGGCTTCCACCATGAAGAAATGAGTTATGGCTTCCACCATAAAGAAAAGAGGCTATGCCTTTCATCATGAAGAATCAAGTTAACACTTTGCAGTCTGAGTCCGTATATATACGGACCCTCAGTGATGATACAATATCAATATAACAATTTCATATTTGTATTCCTCGTGAAAAGACCTTTCCAACGAATACATCCAGTGATATTTGAGCATTTCAATGAGATCCATCATGTATATCTAATGGCTATATAAGACCAACATATTAAATAGGAACATATATCAAATCGTTCATAGAGCTAGTACTCTTTAATATGATATATGTATACTATGCTAGACCTATGTCTAGATTTAATTTTTGAAAAATAATATAGGCTAAGTCAACAGCTTTCCGCAGGGCTTTTAATCATGTAATGCACAACGAGACTGGATCAACAGTTTTCAAGTTTGTGTCATGCAAAGTGCACTATATAGCTGTTGACTCAGTCTTGAATACGGGGATGAACCTGAAAGAGTTAAACGTTTTACCATTCAAAAGGACAGCGTAGCTTCAAGTGAAAGCTCAGAAATTATTTAAAACATGAGAAACGAGCTCCACAATTGTGAGTATATTTTATTTTGAAGAATATGACGTTTTAAATGATAAATATCTATGAGGCAAAGCGGCGATATTAAAAGGGCGCCAATGATCAACATTCACTGCACCTGTGTACTAGGTGGCTGGCTTTAAATAAGTTTCACAATGTTACTTGGGGGGGGGGTTCGTTTGACAAAAAGGGGGGTTCGTTTGAAAAGGGGGGTTCGATTGAACCCCTCGAACCCCCCCTGGTTACGGGCCTGAATATAGAGCATGGCCCCGCTCTCCAATTGCTTACCATATCTTCCTCGGAAAAGGCGGTGAAAATTTTTACAGCCCTTAGAAAATAGGTGTAGAGGTGCACATAATTGTAAAGAAATAGTAATTCAAACTACTTAGCTGCTTAAAACACACACAGGCAAGCATATTTATAAATCAGTGCACTTTTTGATAAGATTATCTTCACCATTTTCCCCAAAATATAAAAAAATTGACAAAAATATTTTGAGTTGGAGTATATTGCTTTAGCATAGCCTTCTCGCAACTACATTAAATCTTAATATATATATATATATATATATATATATATATATATATATATATATATATATATATATATATATATATATATATATATATATATATATATAATTCAATTCAATTCAATGATTTCATTCCAGGCGCTAGGCCCATATCACATAGATACATTGACACAAAAGTGTAGCTACATGGCAAACAACCTCACACATTGTGATTTGACTGTTTTACCAAAAGGGAAATAAATGATATGTATACAAGTTATATAAAATATAAGGGCAATTTCTTGCACACTCTATGGTGTCATGAAGCCCTTAGATGTTTCACAAGGTCATCATCATCGTCGTCGTCGTCGTCGTCGTCGTCGTCGTCGTCATCATCATCATCATCATCATCATCATCATCATCATCATAGGCATTAAATATCATCAAAAACATCAATTTGATAGACACAGAGCATGAAAATAGGAAACTGAGACACAGAGAGTAATATTGATATGTTTCAGACGTTTGGTACCTCTGTTGCTATCAGCATTTCTCTTTAATTTCATTTGTATTAAAACAGATGTATAAATATTTTTCATAAGGTTATAGATAATCCTCGGTATTTTGGTACAATAAAAACACATGGACATTATATTCCCCTGTATATATAGGTGCATATGCTTTTGTACCAATATAGATAAGACAAAAATTTTTTGTTGATGTAGAATTCTTTTAGAAAAGTGGCAATGGATTAAAGAGAAGCCAAATTAGCACAGTTAGGAGTTTGCCTAAGTTAACTAATATACATAGTATGCAGTACTTACTTACTACGTCATCACAGCACATCTTAGTACCATAGATAGCGGACTTGCATCCCCCTATTTGAATAGAAAGAATGTTCATTCATCATTGTTAGGCAATATACATATACATGGTAAATTACAGCAAAGGCGGCCAGAAGGTAAATCTCATGTGCATGCTATGTGAAATATCCTGCATCATTAAAACGATAGAAAAGCATATTACAGGCTACACACGTCTTTACAATTTACACGACATTTGTGATGGACACTAACAGCATATCGTATAAATTCTTGCGCTTATAGTATGATTATGCATTTTCATGTCCAGGCATACGAAAAGTTAGCATATATGTACAAATTGCAAGAGAAGGAAAACATTCCTAACCAAAAATAATCAACTTGCTCTTTTCTCCACAAAATGGTACTAGCTTGCATTGAAAAAAAGATAGAAAAAGACATTAGCGCCTTTACTCCCAAAGACTTTCATAAATAATCTTTTTTTTTTTTTTTTTTTTTTTTTTTTTTTTAAACACATTTTCTTTCCAATCATTATTTTTCACCTGTGGTCTATTTTCATATCTGTATTAAGTGAGTCGTCTGCATTTTTTTTTGGATAATATGTCTTCTTCTCTCCCTGGGTCAACATGCAAATCTGACATACTGGAATTAATGGCATTTCTGTTTAATTTGTTTCTATTAACTGAGTCGTCTGCATTTTTCTGATAATATGTCTTTTGTTTCCCTGGGTCAAATATGCAAATCTGACATACTGGAGTTAATGACATATATGTTTTATTTGTTTTAAACTTCAACATACATTTAATCGCTCTAAACAAGGCAGTCTCTCCTTTTGACTTCAAATCGGTATAAGCCAATTTTAATTCATAAGAAAATGAAATATAAGAGCATTGAAAAAGATCAAATAAAGACTTCCATTTGAACTACGTCAAACTCAATTACCATTATTTAAGGATCACTGCATAAAATTGACACAATAATTTCGAATGGATGTCACATTTTTTTCGTTTTCGTGACCTTGTATTTTCATTCTAATAGATATGACCCGGAGGTAGGATGTACTTTGTGACCAACAAATTCCTCGCTAAATGTGCCTGTTGGTTGATACAATAAATTGTAAAAGAAAGCAACAAGTAAAATGAGATCAAAGCAAAAGATCTTTTGTAACATTTCTAATATTCAGGTAGCTAATTCATCATCGGGTAGCCAGTCTGTAACGTTTAAAATTAGGTATTCCAATTGTAAAAGATCATTTCTCTTCATGCGGTATTAATAAAATATCAGATGACGGGCAGACGGCGCCTTGACAGGAAGTTCGTAGCCCTGCTGCAATTCGTGACTGACATGTAGAAATATGCAATTATTTCATTTGTTTTTCATACAGGACTATCAAAAGTACATATTTTCTAAAAGAAAATATTTGTGTATATTTAAATGTAGTATTGGATTACAGATTTAACTATTTGATTTATTTTACTTTAATTTTAATCAAAATTGTTAAATTTACATAAAAAAATAGCCTGCTCAAAAATTAGCAAAAAATAAAGTTAATTTATGTAGTTGGCTTGTTATATCATATTAAAGCTAGCATCTATGTTTAAAAATCCATATCCCATTTTTACAATAAAGAGCCCAGTTAAATTGTTATAGATCATTGAAATTTTATTGAAATTTTGAAAGTTTTCAATTTAAAAAGCTTTAAAATTCAAACTAAACCCTTCATGAAAAATGTGAGATACTGCTTTGCTCTGTTAATTTTGAACCAAACCAAATGTTTATCTGGAATGTATTTAAGCTAGTTGTTTATTCTCAAAATATGGGAAATTTAATTATAATTAAAAAACTGGGTAAAATTTAATGACTGGACAGTTACAAAGATCTATAAACGGCTTCACATAAATCAGGATGTCTACTTTTCATAAAATATATAAGGTCACAGATAAAAATTGTAGAATACACAATAAGATATTTCCCCAATCCGGCATTGTCTAACTTTATTGTTGTTAAGTTTACTAGCCCCTTAAGCAGGCCGTAATCTTTTCCCGCTCAAATAGTCTAAAAGCGCTTTCATACAAATTGTCGTCTTTTTTTTAATAATAATGTTTTTATTTTAGTATACTGCAAATGGGAAACGTCTTTGTTGAGATTTGTATATACGACCTGTCACGATGGCACGCTTCAGGCCAATAGCCTTCCTTGACGCGGGTTAGGCTTATTCTGACCAGGAGAGGGTTAATAGTTATTCAACACCTAAACATTCTTGCAAGGAAAAATATGCATACCATCTGGTTCCATCAGACGCGCTACAACCAACTTAATACTTAAAATGAGCCTCATATTGCGCTTTGTATCTGTTGCACTTTTTGTCTTATATTTCACGTTAGGATTACAAGCATACGTACCTTCAAGTGTACATGTACACTCATATCAAAACAAAACAAAACTAGAAAAGATTTGTGAAAAGTAAATCTGTCCGTGTGCTTCAAACCTTGCATTAATGGTGGAAAATTGAACCCCAGATGGCAGCACTTGACGATGTTCATTTGCATAATTTGCCAATTTGCGTAACAAAAGCTTTAAAGGGACTTGTTGTCACACAAATATGTAAAATTGTGTAAATGATCACCACCAAGTGCCGCCCCCTGGGGTCCTAAAAGCGGCTATTAAAATCATACAGTATTGAAACTATGTCCATATAGGGCACCTGCAGCACGACATGAGGACATGAGAATCACACCAATGGTCTTTTAAGTGTTGAATTCATGTACAGAACCCGAATTGAAATAAAGAATTAATTCTGCATGGGAATTGAATAATCTTTATTTGTTGTTTAATTAGATGCGCCCACAACACAAACCTATGAAATGCAGTTCAGATAACACTCCTACTTGTAAAAGTTTTGAAGATATTCAACATTTAATTTTTTCAAAAGTCCTTAATTTGCATAAATTAAAATTCTAAAATTTTTGTTCGTGGTTGTTTGGGTGCGTCTATAGCTCAAACATATGAGTTGAACCTAAAATGGCACATCTAGCAATAGTAGCTTTGGATGTATGGAAGTATAAAAAAGAAAGCTTCCGTAATTTGCATATTTTGGAACATATTGACTATTATAAAACAGGCGCACAATTTCACTGCTGTATAAATAGTTGTGCTGAATGTGATAACATGATAGCATGGTGACCGAAAAATAAAAAAAAACCCAACTCAGCACATTAATTGGCTGTAAGGAAGAAAAGAACTCAAGAGAAGACTGAATGTCTGTGTCGTACAGACATAACTATCTCGCCTTGGAACCTTTAATATACCGTTTGGGATTCTTGCTTTTGAATTCAGATAGATCTAGAATATATATCTATATAATTCTTGTTTACCTAGGTACTGCTGCATTTGGGCAGAATCGACATGTATGTCTTTTTATCTGGATGACACATGTCGTATGGCAATGGCACTTTATGCATTGCATGGTAAAATCTCTTTTGTGTTTTCATGTCGCACTGTTGACTCATTTGAATAAAGTTTTCAAGGTCTTGCAATGAATGTAAGGCAATAGGTTTGTAGGCTCTTATAGTCTACTGTGTTTTCGCATGGGTCGCCAACCCTTGCAATAACATGGGGGATATTGGTTTGGGGCTCAAACAATCTGTATTTTTGCATGACTGTATAATATGGATTAGTTTGAAGTTTTGTGACTGCTGAACTTCCATTTTTATGGTGCATTTTTGATTATTTGTACAATTTAATGTCAAGTCGCAGTTCCTGAAAACCAGGTGGTTTAAAAAAAATATGTATCCAAGAACAAAGCAGGAGGTCATATTCTGTATCTTTGGCGTTTGTTTTTAGGAAACTTGGTTGTGTATTCTGTAGATGTTCCTGGAGCTAAAGTATGATGTAAATATATCACAAAGTACTCACTTTCTTTAGTACTCATGTAGTATCATGACTACCGGTAATGTCTGCAGTGGTATGAGTGGATTCTATGTGTGATGGTTTTATCTAGAAACGTCTATGGATAACGTTGTCGTCATGCATTATGGACATTGACTGGCAGCACAAGTATCAGGCATTATCTTTAGAACACTCCCTTTTATTATCATATTATATCTTTAACATAATACATTTTAACACTTTTCGTCTTCAGTTGTTTTTGACAGAGACCATCCCTTTCAAGCAGAAAGTACGGATACGCAGATTTTCGTCAAACTTTTATCTTCCAAGCGAAGCTGCGCTTTTTTGCTTCCTTTTTCTCGCCCCTGAAGAGCATTTTATTTTATCTCTTTATGTTGGTCGTTCAAAACAATTTTTGTTTGAGTGATCCAACTGCCGAAAAAAAAATTGCTGAAAGTGTAATTTCTTTTTCGGAACTCCTATCAAAATACAAGGATGAGTCGAACATGCATAATATACAGTGATCATGACGCAGACCATCATCCTATCTACCCGCCGGAATTAAATCAGATGCGTATTATAACTGTCCCACTTCTTTTGATGAACAAAAATATGAAATCTTTTCTTCACTGATGCCAAGGATTAAAAACTTAAGTTCCACTCGAAAATATGATAATTTCTGCTGTTCAGCTTTAAAGTACGATCATTTTTGCTGCACAACAATCTGTTGTACGTATCTGGATATCAAAGTGTAATTGAAGTAGATCTGAAATGGCTGTGATTTAAAGGTATTACTCGCTCATTTGAAAATTATAGCAAACATCCTTCTGAGACCCTTTCTCCGGCAGGGTCTCTACAATTACTGCGATAACTGCATGTCAAAGTGGGAGATGCTGTGGGCAAATCAAAATAATAAATGATACACAGACAATGTTCTAAAATTAGATTTCTGAATTAGCTCTTAGGAATAACAATTGCAAGGTCCTCAAATATACAAATTTATCACATGAACTCATCGCATTGTTTTTTTAAATTCTACCACCGTAAATGTTTCTATTTTCTACACTCTAGGTCCAACAAATAGTTTTCTTGTCTTGTAATGACTCAAAATATCAAAGATATAGACAACCAAATGTTTGGATACCTTATTGTTTGTCAATTGGAAACTGGCGCACCTTTTCAAGGCTATTAAATTCCCCTCCTGTTTGACAGAACAGCACGCTGTTTGAAAATTGTGAGACCCCGGAAAAGAACTCGGTGTATGAAGACAAATGTTTTACTGCGATAGGGGTATCCCCGTAACATATTTTTTAGTCAGCTTTTGCCGCTCAACAGATTCGATGTGACAAACGTACAACTCATACAAACAATTCTGGAGAACAGCCGTGTAAAAATTTCAATTGGCATTGAGATGAACGTGCTGAAGCTCAGAATTATGATGATCGTGGAAACAGCTTATAAGTTGCACATTTTATTGCCCTTTATTCATTTTTCAGGTACATTGATGATCATGAATACATCTGGAACATTCGATCATGCATATGTCAGCCATATAAGTTGCAGATTCCTAGGCAACAGTCGTTACAGTTTAAATGAGTTCACAATATATGACCACCTACTGTAAAAAAAAAATGCTGTTTCCCTTGTGAAAATAAGATATACTGTTCAGTTGTTACCGTACCGTAAGTCTGAAGTACTCCCCCCCCAAAAAAAAACTTGAATTTACTGTGTTCTTATTGCATAGTGCTTTATGACAAACAGTTCAGCTTGAAGAGTATAGTTGTTTAAAGCATAGTTGTGCTGGTCTGGAGAGGGACCCAAAATAACTATTGGTACTGACAGTACCAGATCATCTGACATTGGAGTACAATTGTTTCACCAGTTGTGAAACCGTGACTAACACATCTGTACTCATTCACTCTCCCCGAAAAGAGGATGAATAATTCTTTCTTTGCTGGCACAGAAATCACAAACTTCACTTGGGACCAGTTTCATTTGATAAAATATTGAATTGTGAGGAACAAACCGATGAAGAACAGGAAACCCGAAATGCTTGCAGCTTACTCATGTTACTTTCCTGCGGACATTTGCAAAAATTAAAAATTATAGACCAGTTCCTTACTTCAATCCTTAAACAACCCTTGCCACCTACTTGGACCTGCGCATAGGTCTAAAGTTTGCAAATTCTTTATGTACCAATAAAAATATATTTACAGAATATATTACAAACGAACCGTTGATTACCTTTTATTTTGAAAGCAGGTGAACAGGAGATACAAAAAGTCAAATTATTAAATTAAAAAAGAGTAGCTCTCCAGCGGCTTGGAATAGCAAAACAGGGTACCTGATACTCCAGAAAGTTTGTTCTTATCTGGGACGTCCTTTCTGACTCTTCTTTGCCATGAATGTTTAAAATGTCTCGAATAAATTCAATTGTAGCTTTATGCCAATGTTTATAAAATGCTGTTTTTTAATGTACTATTCGGAAAGGATTAAACCAAATTCATAACATATTTCACGTGGAGAGTTAGGTTCAAAAGTCACCTAAAGAATTTCCAGGCATTGGTGACATCCTTAAAAAACTTGGATAAATCTGAATCTCCATACAAATATTTTGCTGTAAAAAATATCTTTTAAACAAATTGTGGCAAAAACTCTTGAAAAATTGATTTCCATTCAGCATCATTACCGTTAAACACCCACTTTGCCCAATTTAATCTCAAGGATACTACTTCCGTCTTAAAAGGCATTGTTCGTGACTTTGTTCTTGAGTTTGGGTTCCGTATTTTCCCAAATCATATATAGCACTTCTAACAGAATCAATATGATGTGTATTCATATGTATCATGGAAGCAGCATACAGCAGCTTAGAAACAACTAGACGTTTAAGTACTATAATTTTACCAATCAATGAAAAATATCTTGTTTTCCACACTTGCGATGATTACATTTTAGCTTCAAAATTCATGTCTGACATAATACTTTCATTTTTATGCAATATAATACCAAGAGTTGTAAAATATTCATCTTGCCACCAAACTGAGAGATCTTAATCATCCTCGCCTAACCCTATAACAACAAATTTCACTAGATTGCCTTTTAAACCAGTGACGGGTGAAAAAGGTCGAAAGCCTCAAGTACATTTTTTTTGCTGAGTCTGTATTAAAAACAAAGCAGACTGTCTTTTCGGTCAGCAGGCTGATTTTAAGCTTTTTTCTCCAATTTTTAATCCTGCTATATCTTGTTCTGATCATTATGCCAATGGATTAACAAAAAAAAAAAAAAAAAAAAAAAAAAAAAAAAAAAGAGAGAAAAAAAAAAATGGAGTTGTTGGGCAACCTTACGTGACACCTCTTGAAAGCGAAAAAATTCTGAGAAAGCCAATTATTCATAATACGTGAAAATTTTAGTAATGCGGTAGTGACTCTTGGTGTGCATGCTCCCCAATCTTCCTTCCTCTTTTGATGAGTGGTCAGTTGACGTCAGCTGTGAGAGAGGAAGCAGGGTGGTTGGGTGGGCTTCTCTGGTGGTCGAGAGGTAAGTATACACACTAATACCAAAATTCCTTAAAAAAAAAAAAAAAACACGTATTAGTTACATAATGTTACCTCTTGACCACAACTGCCAATTTACAGATTAGGAGGGTGCAACGTTACTGTCATACAGACCACAAACAAACACCAGGACAAACAGCTGGGGGGGGGGGGCATCGGTCTGTGTGAGGAGGCGACATCTCATGGGAAAACTCCAGATGGAGTTGAGGCTGCCAACAGCAGAATCAAGCTAAAGTCAGGAAGCCCTCCTTATCAACCAGCATAGGAATGCACTGAACTCCATGGTACTCACCCGCCAACATGATAACTGTCCATCTCATGGGTAGACACTGTCTGTTTCTACTCCTTTGGACCTGGAAATCTAACAGGACTTAGTCATGAAACTGGTGGGTGCTGGTGGAGGGGTGTGTGGCTGGTAGGCCTACATGGTTCCATAGGGCAGCAAACACCTGGGTCAACTGGCTGTAACTGAGTTGGGACAGTGGGAATGGTTGCCTGATACAAGTCCAAGATTAGGTCAATTTATAATAGGAGGCCAACTAAAAACTTGCAAACCAACAGACTGCATTGAGTCAAAACCACAAGGGTCCCATGAACCTGAACACTGTGGCTGCCCTGATGGGACTTGGAAGCTTGAAGGAAAGGTATCAGAAACCTTAGCAAAGGAGCCTGTGATGTTTGCAAAGGCATACATGCCCTCCTCTAGCACTTCCATCTCATGCAAGTTGTGCTCGGCAAAAGTCATAGACGATCACCAGCGGCAGGCCTGCAGGATGTCGACAACCACAACATTTCTCAGGGCATGCCAAGAGGCATTGAAGGCTCATACCTTGTGAGCTCTGGCTGAGGCAGAGTCTAAGGCACCCAGCCTCTGCAGAGTGGTCTGGTAGGCTTTAAGGATCGTCTGCTTAATCCATGAAGAAATCATGTTTCTGCAAACTTGCTCCTCAGGAGGGTGACTAGGGGTAAAAAAGGCAGACCTCTGACCCCTGAAACTATCTATGCGTGAAAGGTATCAATGCATCACCTTCATGGGACATGAGACTCTTTCCTCTGTGAACAGAGGAGTAGTCATGGCAACAAGAGTAAAAGCCTTCAAGACCATAGCCGGATCTCCAGCCACTTGGTTCTTTGCAAGGAAGCCCAAGTGAGGCCTCAGTGTCACCTGAAAGTGGTCAGGCAACCATTGGATTCGGTCATGAGCTAGAACATGAATCTCCCTTCTCTGAGCCCCTAAAGCGAGTGTTAATAGAAAACTAGTTTTCCACATCCAGTACTTGAAGTCTACCCATCAGGGGTCCTGAAGGGATTCAAAGGGCCACTTCTTCAACAGGACTAAGACCAATGGAAGGTCCCACCATGGTAGCACCTGCCTAGCTGCCATCTGTTGGTGTAGAGGAGCACAATCAGCACAAACAGATAAGGATTGCTCCCAATGGAAGTGTCAAGTATGTTAGTGAGGTTAAGGAGAGACTTCGTGCCAAGGACTTCCAACTGATAAAGCAAGAAGTTGGCAACGTCTGCAATACACCAAGACCAAGGATGTATTCTCTGACTGGTGCACCTGTCTGAAAACACCTTCCAATGAGCCGAGTAAACAGTCAGAGAAGAGGATTGAAGTCTGCCTCTGGCAATTTGTGAAACTTCTATTGCAGATGTACTGTGCATCAAATGCCAAACATGTTGAGCACTTGAGTGTTCCTGTGGACCACACTCGTCTGCAGTTGCAGCATTAGTTTCTGGTCATGTTGGTAAAAGTAGTGTATATATGTATGTACGCTTAATTCCAGAAGGTCTAATGATCAATGTGTCCTGGGTTGCCATGGGATGACCAGGATTGAATTGCAGTCGTGTGACCAAATGTTGCACAGTACCCTCAGGAGGATCTGCAGAGGTGGAAAGCGATATGCCCAAAGGCTGCTCCAGTCCATGGCTAGAGTGTCCCATGCTGGGGGGGGGGGAATCAGGGACTGGTGAGACTTAGACAGATAGTTTTGCATTCTTGCATGTCACAATGAGATCCACATGTGGAGTTCCCCATGTGGCCCACATGACCTGAATGCCCCGTGGTTTCAGTGACCACTCTGTCCCTACTGGCTGACCTCTTCTTGAGAGTTGGTTGGCCAGGGCATTTTGATGTCCTGGGGAAGCCTCCTGGGCATGTGGACATTATGTTTGGAGCATCATTAAGTGATGCACCTGGCCAGCACCATCAGCCTGCATAAGCAGTGAGCTGCCTTGCCTGTTGAGGTATGCAATTGCAGTCCTGTGTCACACATTAGGAGGATGTGTTTGTGCTCCACTAGGTCTTGGAAGTGGAGGAGCACCAAGTGTATCACCTCCAGTTCCAACTAGTTTATGTGGTGACATGTGAAGTGCACTGGCCAATGGCCTAATGCTGTGTGGCTCTCCCTGTGAGCTCCCCGCCTTGACCGACAAGAGTCCATGTAGATGGTAAGCTGGGCCTCAAAAGAAGCCAGCATCTGTCCTGACAGGATGTTCTCCTGAAAGATCCACCACTGAAGGTACAGATGATCCTCTGGGAGGACAGGCACTGGAGTGGTATAGGCCTGGTCCCTGGACCACCTGCCTTAGTGTGGGCTGTCAGGGGGAACAGTGAAGGCAATCGAGTGGGACCAGGTAGTCCATTGAGGACTTGCGATTGTTGCACCAGAGAACCATGTGAGTGTAAACGGCTCTGAGGTCTCTCCCATCTGTCCTCCGGGGGACAGATGTAGGGTACCAGGTTGCATTGGATGCCAAGAAAGGTGAAAGTTTGCTGTGGTCAAAGACTGGACTTTCTTTGGTTCACAATCAGGCCCAAGCATTGGCAAAGTTCCAGAACAGTCTGTGTGAAGCTGTGAATCCAGGTGCCAAAGCCCCCAGATAGGCTATTTGTCAAGGTACACATAAATGGGAATGGCTGACTGGTTGAGGTAAGCAGCAACTGTCTGCATGAACTGGATACACACCAGTGGTGCAGTGGCACAGCCGAACAGAAGTGCCCTGAACTGGAATACTTGGCCTGAGAATGTGAGCCACAGAAACTTCCATGAAGTCTCCATGATTGGCACATGGAAGAACTTATCCTTAAGATCCAGGGACATCATCCATTTATGAGCCACGTGCCTAATGCCACCAACTGGGGGTCTTCATCTTGAAAGATGGGACAGTCAGGAAGGTGTTCAGTGTCTACAGGTCTATCAAAGGGTGCCAGCCTCTGTCTCACTTGGGAACAAGGAAGAGTAGGTTGTAGAAGCTAGGAGAATCATCATTCTTGACTGGCTCTATGGCATATTTGCTCTGAAGCTTCCAAACCGGTTCCACTGTGCGCAGCACAAATCACCTGGGTTTGCAGCTTAGCAGAGGTCTGTTTTTGCTAATGGCAATGAGTAGCCATGTCTCATGAATTGTCCTTGACGAACTCCCATTGTGTGGAAAGGGCAGAGAGGCAGCCACTGACAGGGTGCTTTAAGGAGTCTAAAGCCATGGTGGAGGGGGATCCTGAGACTCGGTGGTTCAGCATGCCTGACTCAGGAGCCCTGAGGCTTGTCTGACTTCTTGGCCTTGCTGAAGGCCTTCCTCTTCTTGTATCACTGCCTGCTGTTCCTTGGGCATTATGTTACAAAAGACGATGCACAAGCCAAAAGTCGAGTAGGTGGGCCGAGTAGGTGCAGTTTGAGCACCAAGCTTTGGGGCTGAGGCAGCCAAGGCAGCCAAGGCAGATACTGAACAGAGTTGGTCAATGCCTTGGTGCAGGTCTGATCAGAGGAGCGGGCCCAAAGGTCCTGCACCCAGGGAATGTCTTCCACCATCTCTCGTCTGGGGAAAGTTCCCAAGGGGCTCTGTGAAATATTGGGTCAGGTAGCTACTGATCCTGGAGGTAGGCATCCCAGGGTGTGAGGGTAGACACATTAACCCTGGCTGGGATCTTCTAACAGATGTGTCCAAGAGCAGAAGGTCATCTTCCTTCTTGGTGTCAAGGTCTGAAGACTCGGAACTTATGAGGGGAGTGATGAGGACCAAAGCCTCATCAAACAATGCATCATTTGAGGGCAATTGGGTGGCGTCTTCTGACAGCAGGGAGTCTGTCACCATGCAAGGCAAAGGGGTAGCAACGACTTCTGTGGAATTAAGTCATTGCAGCCTCAAACGCCCCTTCAGTCTGCTCAGCCTACATGGGGCTGGAGAGGAGTGGCTTCTGACAGATCAGTAGCTGGGGACATGGTGGTTATGGACTGTCTGCTGGTTGAAGGGTTCCTGCTGGGTCTCTGGGAGGCTCAACATAGGGACGACGTCTGCTGCTGACTGAGAAGTCTGCTGGCAGGAGGAGTCCTGAGGGAGTTCAGGGAACTCCTGAGCCTTGGGAACAAGGGAGAGCTGGATTAAGGCAGAAGCAGCAAGCTGCTCTGCCACGAGAGTTTGCTCACACTCAGTGGCAACATCAGCAATGGCAGAACAAAATGAGGTCTCCAAGCACGGGCACTGTTCCTTGCAGAACTCGAGTTCTACTTACCTCTCCAGAGAGGAAGGCAGGGCAACCGGCTAGAAGGTGAGAACAGTGGGATTGCCAGTGGCTTACTTTTGAGTGGATCCATGAGAGGTGCAGGACGCAAAGCCAGCACTTCAGTTAGAGGCTTTGAAGGTAGCACTTGGGTCACAGGAGTAGAAGGCCCACACAAATGGCAAAAGGTGCCACCACAGACTTTGGTGCCTTCCTTTCTATCTCTTACTTGCCTGGACTTAGAATCCAAAATCTCTGAATTGGGTGCTCAGGAAGTTTATCCTGGTTTCGGTAGTCTGGATTACATGGACTGGCCGAGGTTCCAGGATGCCCTTATGGGAACCTGTAACTTTCTATCCTGGCCTCGCCACTCATGTGATTTTGGCTCCAAGTGCTCATACCCACAGGAATCAGATCTTGAAAGCTTCAATGCTTGGCTGAATTCTTTGAAGGGAACTCCAAATGGGCAGCCTAAAAGGGGTTGATCAGTGCACACAACATATCAGCCTGCAACTGTGTACTCTGGGCCACAGGTTCCAAGGCAAGGGAAACCTTGGGTCAGTGACCAGAGATGCACTGGTCGTCTTGGAGTGAGCTGGGCGCCCATGAGCTGCCAAAGGAAATCTCTTGCTGTCCTGTTTCTGACTACATCGCCTCTTCTCCTTGCTCCTGGCCCGGGGGGGGGGGGGTTCTGGTGTAGAGGCAGTGGTGTCGCTGGTGAAGACTGAATGGAGTCAGATTCCAAAGCTTGGCATCTGGCAACTATGGCCTGCTGCCTACACCTTGTTCTATCAATCTTCCTCTATACTTGCTCGTAGAGCAATCATTTGTCTCCTCCCCAATCCTCACAGTATTTGCACGTTCTTTCATGAAAACAAACATGACCCAACTGGCGGTGACAACCATAGCAATGCTGATTATCATCCCAGGTTGCCATATGGTGGTTAAATGAGTCACGCTTCTGTTTGAGATTTCTTGGGCATTCTACCCAGACACACTCCAACTTTAATTCTGTTGGTGCTATGGTTGTATCCAACAGACCAGAAACAAAAGTTTTAAATTTTGAATATCTTCAAACCTGCAAAGGTAGAGGTGCTATTTCAACTTTAATTCACATGTTTGTGTTATAGGCTAATCCAATAGACTACAAACAAATGTTTTAGAATTGGAATTTAGGCAAGGTAGGGGTGCTTGAAAAATGTAAATGTTGAGTATCTACAAAAGTATTAAAGGTTTGTGCTATGGGCGCATCCAGTAGACCACAAACAAAAGTGTTACTTAAATTTATAAGATTAGGAGAATCGAGAAATTTAAATTGAATAACTTGAAAACTATTGTAGGTAGAGGTGCTATTTCAACTTTAATTGATAAGTTGGTGACATAGCTGCATCCAATGAAATATGAACCAAAGATGTAGTGATGAAATTTATGCAATTAAGTAAATTCACAAAATTTGAATTTTTAATATCTTCAAACTTATAAATACAGGTGCTATTCTAACGTTTGTGAGATAGCTGCATCCTATGAACCATGAATCGAAGTTGTAGCAGTAGTATTAATGGAAATACGGAAAATTTAAATATTGATTGACTTCAAAACTATTACAGATAGAGTTTCCATTCCAACTGCAATTTAAGGTTTGTGACACAGATTGTTTGCTTTTTGAACAGTTCAATGCCATTATTGTCGCATGCGTTGAATGAATACTGAATAGGTAATCTTTAAAAAATTTCCGGGCACACAGACTGATTTTCTGACAAGCAAATCAAATGTTTCTAGTTTCTTGTTCCACGTTAAAGTCCAAATTATTTGGCTTTACAAGTGCAGCCCCTTTACAGTCACTGGTTCCTTGTGAAAAGAAAACCTTGTTGTCCTATTCAATTCTACACATACTTTCCTGCAGGAAGTAAATTCCAGTTTTGACTTTCCTGAGTTAGTAAAAAAATAATCTACGTTTGACAGGCCCCTTTTATTCTAGGAAAAAAGTTGAAAAAAAGTTGAAAAAATGTTTCACTAATGTGTAAAATTTAAATTTGTAGTTTTACACTATGGTATATACGCACCAGTTTCAGGTTTTAGTTTCAACATATTTATCTATTCTAGATTGCCTAATAGTACATCAAGATACTAAATCGTGGGCTCTCCAGACTAGTTCTATGCAAAATCTAAATATTGATTGACTTCAAAACATATTATAGATAGGGGTGCCATTCCGACCGCAATTTAATATATGGGGATGCTGAACATGCAGATGCAAACAAGAAAATATTTCCAAAAAATTGTTGTAGTTTTTTTTTTAGTTAAAAGGGCTTGAATTTTGAAAAGCGTTGAACAAGTTTCTTCTCGTAAAGGCGAGTCATATCCAAATAACATATGGTATATTGTTGTTTGTGCTGTGGTGGTATTTTTGTTCACTGACGCGAAACCTTGCAATAGTGTACCGCAAGCAATAGAGCAGAAAGGGTTTGACAGTTTCGCACACAGACCACAAACACAGTAGCGATTGGCAACAACTTGAAGATTGGTGCCAGTCTGCACGCGCCCTTGCTCAAAGCAGCCCACAGTCGAACGAGACCCCCGTTTTACCAGCAACCAATCTGCATTTTGTTTACAGGTTACAAGCAGTCATCCGCTGCAAATCAAGTGGGTAACCTGTGTTTGGTTTGAATAGAAAGGTTCTGTCTATTCATGTCCATTCTCTGCAGTACATTATGGTATTTTACACGCCAAATGTACTGTTCTGAAATGATGAATTAGGGGTATGACTATTAGAAGTGCGCTTATTTGGTACGCTGGACTTGCTGATGGAAAATTTTGTGGAAAATTTGTGCATGTAAAATCTTATCACAATGTCCTCGGTTTCCTTATTTAACTTCCACTTTGGCATCTTTGATTCCATGGCCATGCTTTTCCATGAGTTGGGCAATGTGCTGATTTACCCTGCCTTTGAACCTGACTAGATTCATATAATTGTTATATTGCCATTTGTTTGAACTCTTTCGGTGCCAAGGCTGGACTGATTCAACAGCTTTCCAAGGAGCACTTCGGGTGCATCGCGCTAAGGAAAGCTGTTGAACTGGACTGTTATATTCTGTGGGACTATAGGCATGCTGGTGCTAGAATGAAAGGCCCTTTTATTAACAGAGTTTCCATTTGATAATTCAAAGTTCATCTGAAGTACTTCGACTTTAACCGCACTTGGCAGTGAGAGTTAATACATATAACTTGTGTTGGGGAGCTTCTGTGTTATTATAAATCATGCTTGTTTGAAGAGGGTCTCTCATGCTGTCTCATTGTAAAAGGTTGTGCGACTTGTATATCAATTGTTCCAGTCAGTGGGTTTCTTTGAAGGAGTGTTGAATCCGACTGCATGCATCAGCCCTAAACAAGACCACCACACTCTAAAATAGGTCTGATATACGTGGAATATTGGGGGGGAGGGGGAATTTGTATCAACTGGGGTCTTATGCTGCCACCTGGGCTGCAGAAAGGAAACTGGCAGGAAGGAAGGCGAATTCAAGTATTAATCAGGGCCACGTGAGCTTGTATGATAAAAGTACCTGCTTGAGAAAGCAAAATTTTGAGAAAAGTCATTCACAAAGTTTTAAAACATACATGATGCTAAACGTATTCAGAAAATTTGGTAGGGATAGTGTTACTTGTGAAATGGTTATGTTACATAACTGGCACAAGTGCCCTTATCATGGCGGTCGCATGGTTCATTTGCCTGGCAACTGAGAGGACCAGGGCAGGTCTGCAGTTAATATAGTTAAATACTAATGCATCTTATTTAGGGCTTGGTTGGGTTGCGCGTGGGCCGACACAACACAAGACAACACCCAGCTGCCCTGTTATCTGGCATCGCAACTGGCAATGCTGTTACTGTCTGCTTTGTCATTGTCACATATTACTTTCTTTTGAGTCCATACTCTGTATATTGTCCCGTGACTCGTAGACTCTGTTCTTTATATTTCCCGCATTATTGTACCATTGTATTTTTCCCCGCAAGGGTTGTTCAAAAAGACACGGCCTGTTCCCCAATTGTTTTTGTGAACTAAAATATGTTCAAACAAAATAGTTGAGCAGCAATGTCCACTAATTAAGTCTGTGCTGCAACAATATCTGGACTTCAGTTGGTTACCCTGATTTTTGATGAAGCAATAGAACTTACATGATCAGGCTAGCATGAATCAAAAGAAACCACAAGACCGTTGTATTTTTCTTACGCCACATTCACTTTTCGCAGCAATTCTATGGAATAGAGCATGGAATAATGCATTTGACGACCTTTACTACTAAATATAATTAGTTTTGTTTTAGCACTGTATAAAGTCCCATATGTGCTAGGTGTTAATCACTGTCGTCCAACGTATTACAGATATGTCCGTTTCATGAAATAAGTTGAAATTTAAAATTTAACTTTTTGCTAACTAGTACTTTAAAAAGATGACCCTTTTAAAATTGTCAGTGATAGTTTTTTTCAAAACACATATGTAGGTTTTTCAATCAATACCAAAGTATTTATTTGACGTCACATGTGAAGGAAGCAATTTCAAATGAAGATAAAAAATTTAACAAAATTTTGCTTTAAATCAAATTAGTAGTACTTCCCTATATATTGCATATGAATGAAAATATTTTTCAATGGTATTCAAAATCTCTTACCTTTCCCAAAATATGCAGTTTGGCAGGTATTTTTAAGAACGTATTATATATAAGTGAACAATCATTCTTCCTTGCAGGTAAGTCGACACTTCAACATACAGAATTTAGCCAAAATATAGCAACTTTTAGTTTTCTGCCTGCCCATGCAATTTTCCATTTAGTGTCAGTATGAATACAGTTGGAACATGTCTGGAAGTGCCAGAGACATAGAGAGAGAGAGAGACACAGAGAGAGAGAGAGAGAGAGAGAGAGAGAGAGAGAGAGAGAGACAGAGAGAGAGACAGAGAGAGAGAGAGAGAGAGAGAGAGAGAGAGAGAGAGAGAGAGAGAGAGAGAGAGAGAGAGAGAGAGAGAGAGAGAGAGAGAGAGATTCCTTTGATTCCTGTGAACCAATAGGCAAGGGCAAGATGAGAAGTTTCAAGAACTACTTAAAAGAGGGCACAATAGTCAGTGGAGGGCTAGGGTTGTGTTGTCCCATTACTTTCCATGATTGTAATTTGCAACTGTATAACTTGAAAACGACTGCACATAGAAATACCAAATTTGAGACAGTAAATCAAGATGCATAACTAAATACCTCACAAAAATTATATAATCACAGCTATTAACTCTATAGCCCTCCAAATATTTGTGTATTCAATTGTGTATTGGGGTGAATACACACCTTAGAGCTAATTCTGATCTTTCCTATTGATGCCACGCATGTGGAAACAGGACGATGAACGCATGGACAGAACTTGGCGTGGGGGTGGGGGTGGGTGGAGGATGCGAGACCGGGGGTTTGAGTGCCGCTGACCCTGAGGCTCGGGACGGGTGGGACCAAAGCAATGCCCGGGATGGTCAGAGTCCCCTTAAAACCAATGGGTTTTGTGCCTTTTTAGAGGTCAAGGACAGTAGTTCCTGGCATCAAAATTGTCCTCATTGTATTTTTTCCTTTTTTTTTCTTTGGCCATCTAAACAAGATCCTGTACAATAATTAGATCATAAATTTGGGGTCACGCACAAGAGAAACTCTCTCTTTTCATTCACATGTAATTTCTTTTCTTTTCCGTTTGGTGATTTGGCGGGATAAACTCTCTCGTTACAGGAACAGCAGTCTTGCCCCCCCCCCCCCCCCCCGGCCAGATGTTACTTCTGAAACCGGAAGTTCGCGAAGTACGATGAGACACAGTCTGTTTGATTGGATCCCCTTCTCGGAGCCAGAGTGTCGAGTCATCTCTCCTTCCAAACAGTTTTTTTTTTTATTCTCTCCTGTCTTTCTTTTCAAGGGGAGGGCGATCGCTTTCTCCCCGTGCTACCCTGGAACTATTGAGTAAATATTTGAACAGATTTTTTTTTTAACGAGAAGGAAAACTTAATCTCAGACCTGATTCCACAACAATGTTAGCAATTTACATTTTGTAAAGTGGAAAAGTTTAGATAAATCACTGAAAGTATGCTTGAGATATTATGTCAAAATTGCCGCACTGTGTATGGTCGTGGTTACATTTTTATGTGTATTATTCAGTGTACAGTTCTTTTATCACTGCTGTGATAAGATATTATGATCTTATGATGAAACTTTATGAAATCGACACGCGTTATTTGAAGAGACTTAAAATGTGCCTCGTGCACTTGATTCCTTTGAATTGTCTAGATGATGACAGAAGTAAGAAAGCGCAGAAATTTCCCCAGCATAACATAAACACTGCCGTATCACACAATTTTGCACACATCACACATGCAAATTGAATAAAAACATGTTTTGCTCGATGTTGACTATGAGGGCAGGCCTTGATATCATCCTGGTTCCCGCCAGCCAATGACGTTTTATTTATAGCAAATGTTTTTGTGAGTTATGGTGTCACTATTGACTGTCGGTGCCAAACAACATATGACTGTTTTCCTCTGTGAGGAAAAGATCATAGTTAAGCATGCAATGCATGGCCTTTATCGTCGTTATTTTATTTTTATTTTTATTTTTTATTAGTAATGTAAGCTTAGCGCGAAAGGTATAGTTCAAATCAGCAGGAACATAAATACAAGCAGCGTTGCGTGGAGAGACTTGCATGAGAAGTATACGAAAGAACACATCACAATTTACATGACCACTCGTCTACCAGCAGCTCTATGCGAAATGGGTACGTGCACATACAGGCCAATGCCAAAGGCAACAAATGTCTGGCCCATAAGATTAACATAACAGACAGCAGACAAATATTACTTAATGCGTAGTTCATAATTTCTTGTATCTTTGAGCCTTCTGTTGCTGGGTGACATGACTTTAAAGGGAAGAATTTTTTCGAAACCAAAACGCTTTTGTTAAAAAAATATAAATTTGAGCAGCCTTGAAAAATGATTTCAGTCTCTTCCTGGCTGCCCGAAAGACCTTCAAAACACATCGACTGCGTGTTTTTTGTTGATTTGAGGGGGAGATTTGTTGAGTTGGACGGGGTCCTTGCCAGTGAGGTGATAATCGGGTGACATGATGCGAGGGGCGTGCATGACGCATGACCCCGATTTGATTGTAAAGACAAAAGCAGGAACTCAATATAATAAGACAGAAAAAGAGGTATTGCTGCCGTTTAGAAAGATCACAATTCTTAACAAATTTTTACCTGTAACTGCAAACTCTGTTCATCGCTTCCGTGGTGCGTTTTAGCCATAACCCGATATAAATTGTGTTTATTGGTCAGTTGCCATGCTTCAAGATAGCGCAATCAAGTTTTACTGTAAATTGTTTTGCCAAACAGCTGCGGCAAAGAGCACACGGGGGTACCTTAAGTTAAACAAACAAAAATACGCCAAAGTAAGTAAATAAATAAATAAACAAACAAACAAATAAATAAATGAATAAATGAGTAAATAAATAAATGAATGAATAAATATATAAACAGATAAATAAATAAATAAATGAATGAATAAATAAATAAATAAATAAATAAATAAATAAATAAATAAATAAATAAATAAATGAATAAATAAATAAATAAAAACAACCAAACAAACCAGAAAGGAACAATCCCCAAAATAAAACAAAACATCATTGCCCATGTTTTAATGTTTTGTAATTGAACTTTTATTTATTCACAACAAAACGTCATTGCACGTCTTTTACTCTTTTGTTTTTGAACTTATGTTGATCCCCAAGACTGTTTTTTTCTTCTGTAAACGTAAATACAAGTTCCAAATTAAAATATGTAATGTGAAAATTACGTGACCTTTATGTTATTACCACAAAATACTCAATGCCTTCCAAAGTTAATTTGCCCATTTCAACAGTAAATATTGTCGCAATTAAAAAAATCTAAATTTTTTGTGTAGAGCATAATTCGTCTATTCTCTATATATAACCAGACTGAAGCAAAATGGTTCAATGGTATCGCTATTGCTGAGGCCAATATTTTGTAATGTTGCAAAGTGATTCATGGCTTTCGACAAAACAATAGTTCCCAGAGATTTTTACGGGAAAAGAGGGCGTCAAATTAGAGGAATAATATTTACCACTTATATTAAAACCCGCCGGTGCTTTCGGACCTGTATCAATTATCGGAGCAACCTTCTTCCCTGAGCTCCATCTTTCACTCTTCCGGGAGGCTTGGCAGGTCCGACTAGCGGTGCTACTTTTTTCATAGCCAAGGGGTGACTTCAGTGTCTGATATAAAATCCCTGTTCTGAGGCCCAACGCTGCTAACAACTGCTAATACGATCTATGCATAAGTTCACCAAGCGGGGAAACCCCAGCGGAGATTCCGATGTCAGAGCCAGGCGAGCACAGATTTCTGGGTAATTTGTGGGCCACTCAGTCCTATCGCACAGGCTACAGCGCTACTGAATACAGCAAGTAACGAAGAGTGAAAAACGGACCATGATTTCTTCCAAAAACAGAATCTGGGGTGGCTGAAAAAGAATTTGAAAGACAAAGGAATATCAATTGATGGAAGGGATAAAGAGGCACTTTTTTTTTATATTTGTCGGTTTGACCAGGGAAGTGCTATTTAGAATAGCATGTCCCTGGTTTGACGTTTCTTCCTGGTATCAACATTACAGCCCACTACACACCAGTCAGTGGTGGTTTACCATGATAATTCGCCTTGTCACTCAACGTTCTAACTATAAATGCTTTCCGTACTCCCTCCGCCAACGATCTACAATGGTAAACGTCTGTACACGTCCTGTATTTGGTCCATTTCCTGCTTTTTCTGTTCATATTGACACGAACAAGATTAGTGTTCGCCATCATGCACTAACGTGACCACTTTTGAGAAGGTGCACAGCGCGCCATCTGGTAACAAAAAATCAGACCGCTTTCGTAATGGGACAACTGTCGGGGTTTTCGCGCTTGGTGAACTTGTGCATAGAGTGTATTGTGAGGAGCTGTGATTACATTTTCAGGTGATGCTTACTCAGGAAAAGTCCCATTATATGTTGTGCGTTATCTTCATTCGACAAATTAACCCTCCCTTAACACTTATCACACATATATTTTGGAATCCACCTCTTCAAACACCTGGAACCTAGCGAAATATTACAATAACGATCACCGAACGAGCGGGGCTATGGCCTATGCTGTTTTACCGAACAACCATGGCTATATGCTTTACTGAACTTTGTATTGCCATGCTGTTTCCCGACCCAAGTTAACCCCCCAGAGATATTGAAATAAACTGCTGTGTTTGAGTGATTTTACTGCAAAATAACGACACATGACGGCCGCTTTCTGGATAAAACCTTTCAACCAGGGCTATGGCTATGCTGTTTCACCGAACAACCGTAGCTGTGCAGCTATGCTCTTTGCCTGGCCAAAGTTAATCCTCCACTGTAGACAAGTTGAAATTAACTACTGTGTTTGAGTTAACCTTACCGCAAAATAACGGCACACGACGGCAGCTTTCTCAATAAAATCTTTTAGCCAGGGATAATTTTTTATTAGGGAAGGACGGCTTGAAACTTTATTTTTATTTTATGTTTCATAAAAAATCTTTATAGTTAGGACTCGGGCCTTTTTAATGGGGTCGGTTGGGTTATCTGAACCACACACATATAAATTTTGTTTATGCCTAAGGTAACTTGGACATGTGTCGAAACATGTGTAAAATGGATGTTCTTTCCCCTTCAACGAATTACCTCCTTTAACGTCAGTTAAACTTGTTACCTGGGCACAGCCGAAGGCACTTAAATAAAATATAACGTGGTATGTTAGGAGTCTTAATTTAAGGAAAGAAAATAAATTATTTGTCCACTTTGATAATATTATCATTATTAAAATCCAATAAAATGACACACGAGTTGACGGCAACTCAGGTGCCAGCACCGGTTATTCATTTCAAGCGTATATTGGTCCATTTTCAAAAGCTGATTTATCCACGTTCTCTTTCTGTCGATTCGTACACGACGAGGAATCAAAAAGTTGCCGTTGTGAAGCTGTTAGGCGTCGTTTGTGTAACAGAAGAACATGGGCGATGGTTTTGCACAATGTATGGCTCACATGTGATGGCTGGGCCCGCCTAGATCAGTTATAAAGGCCTGTGGCGTGCTACACTAGCAACATATGGAGACTGTCCAACTCTTTCACTGGATGATGTTATGTTTACATAACAAATGAAACACGTTTTTTTTTCCATTGTAGAATAGACTTTATAAGCGGCTGCACGACCAGGTGGTATATAGTGGATATTTTATTGCAGTTAACGGGCTATCACCAATGTCAATACCTTGGCTAGATGTACGCCATATCTATGGTTGATGGGTATTTGTATCCCAGACATTCTAAGTTATCATCCGGTGTAAATTTACACCAAAAAAGATTGCTGTGTTGTTGCTTTTTTTTGTGTGTGTGTCTTCTTGTATCTGGTTCCGCATTTATGTCTGTTAGTCTCAGCACGGAGGTATTAATACCTCCATGGTCTCAGGATACCCACCTTTTCATTTGGACCTCTTCTGCGTTCGGTTTGTCTGATGTGAGCTATACGCTTTGCATCTCCTTTCTGATCAAGTTGGGTTAAAACATTATTGGGAAATAATATCAGGACACTTTTGGTCTGTGTGGGGATCACGGACAAAAGGTACCGTACGTGTTTTCATCAGGAGAACTCGCGTTTTCCTAAAGTGAACAATGTTTCAAGTCGAAGTCTCTACTTATAAGATATTTATTCAAAATCTTGTTGTGCAACAAAAGTAGCACCAGCATGATGCTTACATGCAAGCTGTAAACTTCGGATATAACAGTGTCTCATATGGAGTAATAAGAATAAACCTGTCCTATTCCGTAATGGCATTGTATTGATACATCATAAGATGTGAAACCCAACCACATGCACATTGAATCAATTTTCCACTTTACCGTCTGTTGGCACAAAAACGGTAATTCACAAGACTAATACATCAGATCCGTTAGTGTGGCCATGTCTTATGTTTAGTTTGATGAGATAATTCACGGAGGAGTTTAATTTGTGAATTTCATGTTTTTCGAATTTCTTTTTAGCATGTTTCAGAAGACCACTCATAATTCTTTGGACACACCAGAAAGTTGTACCAGAGAGACTTACTATTAAAACAAGCTGCCAACCGCTTTGAAAATAGCATAAAACTAAAACTAAAGCGGTTGACATTGGGACCAACTTCTTGTTATTTCTTTTTTAATCTTGTAATTACGAGCCTCTGTCTCGTAATTATGAGATAGTAATTGGTAATTTAGAGTTCAAAATAACATAAGTTGGCACCGATGAGCCACCATAGTGCACAAACATACGATATTAAATGAAAAAGTAAAACACACAATCCTGTTTACATAGCCGCCTGGTGAATACACTTAATGGACACATACCCAACTTCGAACAGGATGCGATCAAAAGATGTTGAAATACATTTACTTTATTATTGAGATGCTAACCACTCCAGCAATATGTCATCTTTTTCATGATCATGTCAAATTTGTGAACTTTAAAGAATGGTTAAAAAAAGCAGCTTATCCTATTGCAAAATATGAAAGAACCACCGTCAATGTTCATTCTCATCGGGAATGTACCTTGATTTGGGCTTTAGGAATTGATTCCCTCGGTAAGTTTTGAATCCGGCAAGCAATCTTGGATGAAGAAGAAGAAGAAAAAGAGGAGGAGGAGGAGGAGGAGGAGGAGGAGGAGGAGGAGGAGGAGGAGGAGGAGGAGGAGGAGGAGGAGGAGGAGGAGGAAGAAGATTAAGGAGAAGAAGAAGAAGAGGAAGAAGACAAACAAGTGTCGCCACTTGTATAAATATGTAAAGGATATGACACAAATTACCAAAATTGTCTTTTTGTAACTATTTCTGTCTGCAAACACAAATACAAATTTTGGCTGCTAGAATAATACTCGAAGCAACTAGACATGTCGACGGCTCGATCGGGCTTTTATCCAAAGAAAGTAGTTGTGAAAGTCTACAGTCTCGTCGAAACAACCACAAATTGCTCTTACTGTATAAAATGGTAAACGGTCTTTCTCCATATTACCTTAAAATCCGTCTTTCGCATTGTGCAAACAATCCTTATACTCTCAGAAATACCACTGATATTTTGCCCATACATTGTAGAATAAATCTCAGGTATATGTATTTTTTTCAGTCAACTATTAACATATGGAATAATCTTGATCCCGAAATTAGAAACGTTTATTCACTTTCTATCCGCTAACAAAGATTGAAGCGCCCTGCGCTGAGCCATTTATCACCCAGATATTTCTACTGCGGTAATAGAAGAGGTCAAGTCTCACACACGTGTCTGAGATTAGAGTGCCGCTCATTGAATGATCATTTTTACAGGCATAACCTCATTGGTAATCCCAGGTACAATTGTGGCTGCAGGAGTGATTCGACTGCTCACTTTCTGTTTCAATGCAGGCTGTACAGTCAACTTCGAATAGAATGTTTCACACAAATTCCCAGGCTGTTGAGTCATTTTTGTATTAATTCAGCACTTTTCAAATTTGTTTAGAAGTACACTATACTTACAAAGAGATTTTGATGCCTCGTGGTTTTTTTTTGTTTGTCTTTTTTGTTTTGCTTTATTGTTTGTAGTTTTTTGTTTCAGTTTGTTTTATTGTTTGTGTTTTTTGTTTTTGTTTTTCCCTTGTCTTTTTCACTATACTGTGGAAAATTATCCGGAGAGTGGTAGCCTGGTTATTGTCATGGTCAACGACACACTAGTTGTAAGCATTTATGCTGTTTGGTCATGCGGATTATCAATGGCACAATGTAAGTTGCTTGCAGAGGAAATGAGCTCATAGAAGCGCTCGTCGCTCTCTCTCCAAGCCTACTGTTTGGACAATAAACTATGTTTAAACTAAACTACCGCAACAGGTACAAGCTGGTTGCTCTTATCTACCTCAATGCTGTTATGCAGCCATATTTACATGCGTCACAAATTAGTTTGCACTGTCAGACCCTGGTTGCTTTGGAATGTCCATGTTGTGTAGCAAAAACAAAACAAAACAAAAACAAAAAACAAAACAAAACAAAACAAAACAAAACAAAACAAAACAAAACAAAAGACCCCAAGGAGAAAACAAAACAAAAGAAAACAAACAAACAAAAAAGAAACCCTACCCCCACCAAAAAAAAACACAAAAAAAAACAAAAAAAAAACAAAAAACAAAAAACAAAAACAAAAACAAAAAACAAAAAACAAAAAAACAAACCCACGAACACCTGAGTAGTAACTTAGGTTCTCAATAAAATACAGAGAATTTAACAGCATTGTTATGGGGGCCACTCAGAAGGAGTAACTAAGTTATTACGCAGTTGTTTGGAGTTTTTTCATCATTGACTGCAAGACTTAAGTCTTTTAAAGCAGACAGTCAATTGTACTAAGAATAATAAGTGGACCAGCAGACAGGTTCTGACTATGAAAGCTAATTTATTATGCTTACAAAGTGGTTGCATGACAGCACGGAGGTCGGTGACAGTAATCAGCTGGTACGCGTTGTGGTGGTGGTGGGGGGGGGGGTGTATTGTACAAAGTCTGCAAGGTATTCAGTGAATTTCGCATAAATTAAAATTCATCAACTTTTGATTGCACGCAATGGCAGTTGCCCGTGCCCATGGCACAGACCCGAATACCAAACTAGGAATGGCACCCCTATCTACAGTAGAAAATATATGGAAGATTTTTATTAAAATTTAAAGTGCCTATATTTTGCTTAATTTTGAACATTTTTAAATTATTCTAAATTAGAGAACAAATTTCAATAACAGGGCTATGGCCATACAAAAGTTTGGATTTCTAGCTGTTGTCATCTCCGAGAAAATGCGGACAAAATGTAGCGGTGAAAAAAAGGACTTTGAGGGAAAAAAAGAATGTCAGTGTTTGCACACATACATAATTATTCTGCACATGCACATGTAGATTTTCAGCCATACTATCCAGAAGGCATGGCCCTATCTACAATGGGTACTTCCTTACAATGGGCACTTTTTGCTGGTCTCAAGGATGCCTCACTGTACAGAGTTTTGTTGTAAAAATATATTTAAGAATTGAGTGTATATCTGAGAGTAACTTTTGATGATTTTTAATTTTTGAAATGTGAAATGCCTCTAACTAGCATTAGTTTAAATGATACAAGTTATGTATTCCTTCATCAGGTGCACGATACTCATACAATGAGCAATGAGCTGAGAGAAGACATTCAATATTCAAAGCTTGAAATAGTCACGATTTAATGAACACAACGTATGCTTACCTTTCTAGGCACACATGCGGAATTGCTTAGAAAGGCAAATTAAACTCTTTTTTCAAAAGTATCACACATAGAGATGTCAGTCTGACTTCAATTCTTTAGTTTGTGTCATAGATGCATACAATAAAATGAAAACGAAAGTTGTAACATTGGAATTTTGTGCTAATTAGGAATATGTCTGAACTTGACATGTTAAATATCCTTAAATGCACTCTAGATAGAGGTGTCAAAACAACTTCAATCCATATGTTTGTAATGTAGGGTCATGCAATGAGATGAAGATGGAAATTGTAAAAATTTAATTAGTGCTAATTAGGCAATCTCACAATGTTTGAGGTACCTTGTTGAAAAACCGAATATGAAATGATATCTGTTCACTTTCCTAGCCTCCACGCTAGAGAGTTATAGATCGAGCCCAAACTATAATTAGACCCCGCAGCAGGTGGAGTTTCCGGTGTAAAAGTATATTTGTTCCCCCAGGAACAAAAATTCGGCAAAACATATTTCACGCTGGGGAACGAATATTCGTTCCCATCCTTGAATATTTGCTCCCCTCCCCAGTATGGTGAGCTAATGTTCTGCAATTATTTGTGCCACCCACAAGCTGATAATTAATTATGTGTGTGGACATTGATTTATTTGTGTTTACTATTATTTTTTCATCTCATTTATGTTTATAAATTTTTTTTCAGCTTACGGATTTTAGCTCAGCTTAGGTTAGCCCAGTTTTTGCTTTGTTTTAGTTTAATATCTTCTTCCATTAAGCTTTTATAGTTCAGCTGGGCACATCCTGATCATGGTAAATGTGTATCAAATACTCCCAAGTGCGAATAACACATGCATAAATAAACTTAACTGAAATATAATATGATCAGTAGGGGGAAAATATTCGTAAATGGGAAAAAATATTCTCGGATATTTGTTCCTAAGGGGAATGAATATTCGTTCCAGGGCAACCAGTATTCGCTGAAACATTGTAGCCCTGGTTGAAAGATTTTATTGAGAATGTGGCCATTGTGTGGTGTTTTTTTGCTGTAAAGTCGACTCAAACACAGCTTTTCAACTTGTCTGGAGGGCATACTTGGGCCGGGGAAACAGCATAGCTGCATTATCATGGTTGTTCGATGAAACAACATAGCCCCAACATAGCCCCGGTTGTTCGGTGATCGTTATCATAATATTTCACTGGGTTCCAAGTGTTCGTTCTCCACGTTACCAGGGCAAACGGTCGATAAAGTACTTTTAAAACATGACTTACTATCTTAACTTTAATTTGCCGCCTTGGTTGTGTCTGGAGCAGTTATCATCGTTGGTTACAAATCCATTTGGGACCCAATCGAATGCCCTGGCAACAAAAATCAAGCAAGTTTGTTTCATTTGCGGTGAGCACCATTTTGAACATGGCGCAATGCATTGAGGGACAGTCGCACAAATATATTTGATTTGGATATAAAGTGAATCGTGGCCACAACATATATCATTCATTATTCATGCTCTGAAATATTCGCAAAATATATATATTTGGTTTCATGTATCATAACCCCCCCTCCCAAGATCATCCCATTACTATCCTCATTTACAAACCATTTGGTGCGACATCCACAATTTTCAAGATGGCAGCCAAGTCTGTGGGCTAGCCCCGCTTGGATATTTTGAAGAGGTAGTATCCAAAATATATGTGTGATTAGTGTTAAGGGAAGGTTAATTTGTCGGATGAATGTAACGTACAATATGTAGTGGGACTTTTCCAGCATGAGCATTACCTAAAAATGTATATACATGATGTCACCAGCTGTTGGCGACGGTGGGTCCCAGAAAAGGGATATTGTATCAGACAATGAAGTTGCCGCCAGGCTATATATTTTGTCAGACACTGAAGTTGCCCCCAGGCTATGAATTATACAAGATAAAATGGGACTTTTCTAGTACGTATGACCTACTGATGTAAACACACTACCTTGACGCACGTGTTGTAGGTAGTCGGTGCCCTGGAACATGGATCTTGTACCTCACACCAAAGTCACCACAAGGGCATGATTTGTTTCAATTTAAAGGCTGAGCTGCAAAAATATCCAGCAAGGCAAGAGAAACCATGCAAGCCAAGTTGACGTCCCCGTTAACAGAACTTGCAGTCTCGCAAATTCCGCCAAGTAATTAAGTGATTTAGAAGCAGCACCAGGTAAATTCCTATTTATGAACACTGCCACCAAGGCAGATAATGAATATTGCTGACCCTAACGTTATATGTAAAACAAGATGCTCGATCGATATATATATATATATATATATATATATATATATATATATATATATATATATACATACAATATATATATATATATATATATATATATATATATATATATATATATATATATATATATATATATATATATATATATATAATCGTTGTTAATTGTTGTGGTCTGTCCGCAATTCTATTCTTTACTCTTCTTGAAGTAACGTTATGCAGTATATATTTTGTATCTGCTAATTAATACAATATGAAACGTTTTAGTTACACTATATTTAAAAATCTCCCGAAAATATGAAGCCACGCCCTCCTGAAACTTGGACCCATATTCTGGCCCCCAAACAGTCTTTGCTATCCATATACGACCCAATCCATAATGCCACGCCAGGAATATAACTGACTACGCGTGTTTTTCATATTTTAAGGTTTCAAATCTACCCAGAATCAATCATTTTTTACATGCACACGTCACATCTGACGACGACCCACATTCTTCACAGACCGAAGTGATTTGACGTTGAGGGGAAGATGAAAATTTCCCACAACCAAGTGACCACCCTACCAAATAGTGACATAGCGAATCTATCAGACTATATTCGTGAAACTGGCTTTAAAAACTAATTTATATCATTTTTTATCGCTTTTCGTAACATTCCTTTAACCCGGCCGCCTGTCAATTATTGAACTTCCGGTTAGCAGGATAGCTTTGTAAACAGTGTGACGGCGGCACACACACTGAGGTGATTCACGAATTTTCGAAACTATAAATGCAATATGCACGGATGCGTTAATATTATTGTATTAGTCATCCAGAAAAGGTGGAGAGCGTGTTAAAAAGTGATAGAAAATTAATTTTGAACACCGAAAGACGTGCGTTAGCGGGCTGTCATGTGGCAGCCATCGTATTTTCAGCCGATCACAATGCAAACCAGTCATTTCTCCGAAAAATTCCAAGCGGGACTCGATTGGGGTTTTGGAATTAAGACCTGACAAGCAAGGACGTTTTTTGTGATAACTGAATCGCACAAATGTGTTTCAAACCATTGGATGTCAACTTTTACGAATCTTTAACTTGAGGTTGTAAGAATTTTGACCTTCCTCTGCATAACACGTTGGGGCTGACATTCGAAGCGCTATGTAAACAAAGCCCATCAGGAGCTCTCCTCTCGCATTGGAGCACCCAGATGGCTGGTAGATTTCCACACACACTCAAACAGGAAACGGCGACCGAATATTACTGGCGACACAGCGCGTCCTCGGCCCTGGCTATATACAGCCAGCATGTCCCAATAAAAGGGGGACACGCGCACTGGGCATTTTAAAGCTTTCCTTTCCCCATGAAAGACCCTAGCTGCGATTGGGAGTGCAACATCCCTTATGAATCGCCAAAGGCACTTGTTCTGATAAAAATATTCAGCATTTTTACCCGATAATTTCCAGTTATATTATCTCGACATTGCGAGACAGATTGTTTAAAAACGGTCGTGTTTATGGTGAATTACTTTTTACCAGTATTGTGAGCCAAAAAGATTCAAAACTGGAAAAGAAATATTCGTTTTGTAGTAACTCTGACCCTGTGGTCATGAAGCCCTCATCAAAAAGCCCAAGCGCCTTTTTTCGCATTGTTTTTTACAAGCACCCGCCGTCCTACTGTTTAAAAATCACGTATTGAAGAGTACCGTTTCTGCAAGAAGATAGTGTTATATTAGAATAGAAGTTTTATATACGAATATCAGTGTGTCAAAAAAGTAAAAACGCAGACTGTCTAGACTACTGTCAGTCTTGTTGAAGTTGGAATTAACCTTTCTGAGCGCTCCCAAGTGGCATGTTGCGTGTTACTTTTCTGATGAATTTTATTGAAAATTCGTTGTCTGTTAAATTGCTATAAACATAGGCCTCTTTGTGGAATTCAGGTTATTCAATTACAAGTCTGAAGACATAAAAGATTTACAGCCTGGATTGTTCGCCATTAACATAACTGGAATGCCACATTTTTTATCCATTTTAATGGATACAGCATGGACATTTGGAAATAAATACACGTGCCGTTCGAAGCTGTAATGGCATCTTTGTGTCTTTTTGTTTTCATTTAGTTTTGAAGGTATTCAAGATTCAACGTTGGAGTCCCACTGATCCGTATAATAGAAAATGCTACTAGTCTGACTCATCATTAATCTGGTGCACAATATCGTCACTAACAAACAAAGAAAATTTTGAGTGACATCTGTACTGTTTTGAAAGATTTTCCTACTTTAAAACTTCATGTTAAAATTTTGGTTAATTTTGAACATCTTTACTTATTTACACTCTTAAATAACTCCAGCAGCACATAGATTATCTCTTCGACTCTTGCTACACTAATTTTCAAGTTTGCAGAATGTAAAAAATAAAAAAAATATAGCGGGCGCAGGCAGAGAGAGAGAGAGAGAGAGAGAGAGAGAGAGAGAGAGAGAGAGAGAGAGAGAGAGAGAGAGAGAGAGAGAGAGAGAGAGAGAGAGACAGAGATGAAAATGTCCTTGCGTTTTAATATTCTAACATTGCAGCGCAAGCACGGTTTTGTCATTTACCAACAGCTTACGTTTTTATGAGGACGTCTTCATCTGATTTGTCTCTGTCAGCGACAATGACCGACAAGGACCAGGCAAAAAGGAATGACGACCTCCTTTGCCTGTGGCTTTAACTGAATCTTTTGAAAGCAGTGCTAGGCAAGATCTTGATAAAAGAGCGGGGCATACCTCTCCAACACTTATCACAGTTTTCATTTCAGTTATGTAGATAGGTTTGTTTTCCCGAACTAGGTACATATTTATATGTAACAGTCAAGAGGTTTCGTATTCTTTATGGACATTGATATTTTAATCATCGTTTTTTCGATGTTGTCAGCAAAGAGAAAAACGCAGTCAAACCACACAATCTTTGTTTATGAAACCTGAAAGACCGCAATATGTGCTCTAAAAGAATATTCATTCACCTTTTAATTTTGATATTATAGCTTTTGAAAAATAATGATTAAAAAATCCTTTGAAATCTGACATTGAAAAAGTGAATTTTTGTTCTTTAAATATTTATAAATAACAGTAAAAGCAGGTGCATTTAAAAGATAATCTTAGTTTGGTATAGAAATGGATGTGCCCTTTTATGAAAAATGCACTTTATATTTCCTCTCACAAAAAGTTAAAAAATATAAGCTTACTCTTGCTATATATTGTTTTATTAATATGAACAAGGCGGAGTCAGCTGTCATTTGCCATGTATATATTTCCATATTGATGCAGCTTCAAACGTTTAAGTAATGACTAAATAGCACGTGTTTTGCCTGTGCACATTTTACTTTGAAATGGGTGTTCTGCATTTGCAAAAAAGTTAAAAACCGTTTCGATCAAAATATATTGTGCAGGCTATGCTGTTGCACCTTTTCGCCATCAATGGATGCTCTACATAGTAGAGGCACACAGCGTTAAAATATCAAAACGCGCAGAATATCTGCATAATAGGTAGCATTTAGAGCCTTGGAATAGATATCACGTTCGTATAACCATTGTGATGCAGTTGATGAGGAATGGCGCAAAATATACCGCAAATTTTGCTGCCACACAATTTCGCATCAAATATCCCACATAGTGGAAATAAAATACAAAGGATTAAACTGTCAAAACACATGTTCATGTGTATTATATGAGCCAACCAGACTCAAAACGTGTGCAGCATATTTTGTATGACAATATAATTTTGATACGGTTTTAGTTCATGTCAAAATGTACAGCACATGCATTTCCACATAAACTCTATGTCCTACATACTGTGGCCACAAAGCGTTTAACAATAGAGAAAGTTTAAAAAATCTGCAACTGCATCAGCCAAATTCATTTCCTGATATTCTGACCTTCACAGTGAGGCATGAGGCACTTAATACAACTGATTGGCAGGTGGTCGAATTTTTTTATTCCGGTGCTGCGCAACAAACATCGCAGTCATGATAGATGCGCGCCCTCTGTCGGTTACATCAGCAGTCTTCTGATTTTTAATGACCTTCGGAAGAGAAGCGTATTTGTAACTGAAAAAAAAAGTCAAATGCTCTGCAACACTTTCATATTATCAATATTAGAAGTCCGTCTGTCAGTTTCTATGTTCTTAATATCCATTCCTGTCACTTTCTATTTCTAAAACATAGGCACAGAAACATCGAAGAATATAATCGTTATTTGTTATTTTAACCGGAACGTCTTCAACAGATAATTCTGGAAAAAAAGCTATATCAGCCTGAAAAATTAGAGCGGAGCAAGTAACTATCAGAACACGTTTTAGAGCCTAGAATACCCATACATGTATCTGTTATAGTGGCTCCTAGCCTCGGCATAAATATTTAACCAAGACAACTCAACGAACAATTTAAAGACGACTCCATGAACAAGTGTGGTACTGAAACAGCATGTAAACCTGTAGGCTTACAAATACTATCTTCTTAATGCAAGATCAGTAAAAAGGGCTATTAAATGTATACCTTATGTGTGAATATAGTCTTTAAAGACTAAACAGCGTCATCGGTGTCAGCACAGCAGACGCACGGTCCCAGTCTACGACAAAAGGTCCGCGCATTTCAAAATGAATTACATGCATTCAGTGGCATTTACCCCCGAACATGTTTATTGTCCTTAATATTCTTTCACCTGAAAAGTGAAAACGGATACCATGCAAACTGCCCAATAAAATAGAGAATCTGAATGTGATATTATCTACGCAAAATATTTGCTTTTCCATTCTCTCCTATTTCCAGTACATGCTGAGCTCCTCGGAAGCCCACACACGCCGAGCAGCGCAGCTTTATGCAAAGCTACGCGCTTGGCACGGTTTTGATAACATGTTTCTAGATTGTATAGTGCTAAGGGAGGGTTCTTAAAGCATCGTGGTGATGGGTGGGTGGAAATGGAAAATGTTTTACCGAATTTGTTTTTTTTTTCGCAACTTTTAGATGCAAAAAGTAAAGCAAACCCGCACAGGTTACAAAGTGGAATTGTATTATTATGCATTTGCCAAATGTACTATTAAAAGTGCATATATTCCATAGGAAACTGTATGATGTACCCTTGCACTGACCAATATGATCACGTTGTTCTTGAATACCTATAAACCTATTTGATTGTTCAGGGGTAAATGCCTGCATGCAACAAATTCAATGCATATATTAAATAGATCAGGCAGTTTAACATCAGCTCCCTTTCGATTTCGTCCTAGAGTAAAGTAAACATGTACAGGTGGTAGTAAAATATATGTATACACTGTGCATATGAAATTGATAACTGTAATATCAATGAGTACTAATATTTCAGCGGAAATGTATGACTACTCAAATCAGTTTGATAATGTACATGATGTGCTAATGGCATTGACTTCTATCATAATATTATTAATATTTTTTCATGAGTATGTAGGAAAATAAATGCGCATACTAGAAAATATTTGCTTCACAGCAAATCATTCTGGGTACTTTCTCAAAATTTGAATGTTTGGAATTGGGTATTCACCCAATTTGCAAAAATTAATTTGCTATTTTTTTATTTGTTTATGGTTGATTGGATACGGCAATATCAAAACATGTAAATTGAAGTTGGAACAGCACCTATATCTCAGGCTATAATAGTTTTGAAGATATTCAATATTAAAATTGCGTGTATCCACCAAATTTTCATAAATTAAACATGTTTGGTTCATGGTTAATTTGGTGTACCTACAGCACAAACCTATAAATTAAAGTGAAAACAGCACCTCTATCTGCAATAGTCTTGAAGATATTCAAAACTTAAATTTTGCCCGTGTTTCGACTGGCTGAACACGTTCAGGGGTTCTCTACCACAATTGACTGTTTTCAAGCCTCATTCTGACATTAGCCTCTCTTTGGAGACATCTTGGAGGGCTGGGTCAGATAAATATTGACATGTGCTACAGGCATATGCCACCACGGGAATCACTCAATGTAGCAGCAATTGTCATTTCCTTAATGCATGTATGTAATTCCCATTAAGATGATAATATACCAATTTTGTAACAGTGCAAATATTAGAATAAATAGCGGGAACGCTGTCTAGTCTCGGGTCTGTAAACTTGAATTTTCCTCGTTGACATCATACTTTGTCTGGAACAGCTCTGGAAGGGTGAAAGAAAGACCTCTATTCAGTCAGGTTATGCAATCCCACCCGGGATTAGATATACAGTCCATGCAGTATTCTGCTGCAAAGGCAATTCTACATATTAAAGGCACACCTTCTATAACGGCAACTCTCGGGGACCTGGATTGGTTACCCTGTGGTCAAATGCTGAATTAATTAAGGATTAAGTACTTTCATCGGTTGTGGATTGATACGCCATCAACTGGATTATGTAAGCAAGTGTTTGCTGTCTGACTGATCAGGAGAACCAAAAAGTGATCGGCCTACCAGGTCTCTTTTTATTTTTGGCAGAAGTGATAAAATGTGGGTTTTCGGTGGTTTAAGCCTATACATTTTGGACACACTATAGTCTGTATTAAAGAATATTTCAAAGGATTGAGCGGACCGGTTTGGTTTGGTTTAAACGTATTTTGGTTTAAACATATTTTATTCTGAGAATTACAATTGGGAAAGAGGGCGTAGCCCTATATAAATCCCTCTTGTGGAAAAAGACTAGTTCACAGGACGGACGTTACAGCACATCCTCTGCGCCGGCACTCGTCGAGTCAAGCAAGGACGTCGGTGGCCGTTGACAGCGCGCAGCCGACCAGTAACCGTCGCCCATGCAGACAAATGGGGGACTCGAGGAGAGGCGTAACAGAGGCAAAACAACGAAAAGGTGGACGCCACTAACACAAGTCACAGATAGCGGGGCTTGCACCAAACATCAACTGCTTATATATATACATACATAGAATAAAAAAAAAGTACAGTTGTATCCACTTTCACAAATTTCGCGGTATTAATGACAATAAAGTTGAGGTATCACTAATATATTGGTTCGACATCGAAACGTTTGCTTTTTTTAATGAATTCTTGCACTGATAAGAATATAGTAATATTTTTCTCAAGGTTGCAGTCACTATCGCGAAACAGAATTGTATTAAGACAGAATGATGCAGAAACACAATTAATAGACAGATGCAGAATATCACGTATAGTAACATATCGGGGACATTTGAGGAAGTAATGCCAGCTACTTTCGCTAGCAGCGCCACACGAACAGGCTGGAGACTCCTTTATTCCTATTTGGAAAATGTGTTCGTTCAATTGGCTGCGGCCCATACGCAACCTGGAATGTAAAATAGATAAAAGATAGATATCTCTTGCCCACATTCAAAAGTTTCGGATATTTCACGGGACATGTTTTGGGGCTTGAAATACTCTTTTTGAACTGGCCCAAAGTCGGTAAATTTCGTGTATCTAGTGGTAAAATATTCCATGATTTAATCGTAGAGGGAAAAAAAGGATTTATCGAACAGTGTTAATCGAGTTTGGAAAGGAGGAAAAGCGGGACGTCTGCCTATATAGAACTGTCTCCTGGTGTTATAGGGATGATTTTCGTCGGGAGCTGGGAGATTTGGAACAGCAGCGTATAAATAACTAGGCGTTAATCTGTTAACTATTTTGAACATCATGGCAAGTTTGGATAGCTCCCTACGCTTGGACAAAGTCTCCCAGCCAGTTTCTTCGTACAATTTTGCACTAGGTGTAGTTCGCATTACTCCTGTTACAATACTGGCCGCAGCCAATTGTAAGTTCTCCAGAAGTTTTTCGTCGGTTTGTGCACAGCCATCCCAGACTACGCTGCCGTATTCTAGAATGGGTCGTATAAAGGAGAAATAGATTGTCTCTAACGTTTCTCTATCTAAGCGGTGCTGTAAAGACTTCATTATGTTTATCTGTTTGGAGGCCTTGGTGGCAATTTGTTTTATATGAGCGTTCCATTTTAGATCAGATTTCAGAGTGAGACCTAAGTGCTTATGTTAGGGTACGTTAACTAACTGATGCGCTTAAAAAATGAGCGGTGGGTGGTCAGGAGTCTGTCTCGTCAGAGAAATGAGCATAGTGTCCGTTTTAAGAGCATTGAAGGAGACTAACTATTCATTAGACCATTCGTCCAAGGAGGCAAGGTCTTGGTTAAGAATGGTGCCGGCGTGAACAGGATCGTCAAAAGCAAGGAAGAGGGATGTATCATCCACAAAAAGATTGACGTTAGAATTTATAACATTAACAATGGCGTTGATATAAATTAGGAAGAGAATGGGTGCTAAGACTGACCCTTGGGGTACACCAGCAGTAATGGTTCCCCAGCTAAAAGATTGACCATGAATAACTACGCGTTGCTTTCGGTTATGCAGATAATCTTCAAACCAAGACAGTAAGTTTCCGATAACACCGCTTTTCTCTAATTTATACAAGATACCTTTGTGCCAAACTTTATCAAAAGCTTTGCTTATGTCAAGGAAAACAATTCTTACTTCTTTTTGTCGATCGACAGCCAAACAAAATTCGTGGTAAAGAGAAAATAACTGGTTGACCGTAGAGTCCCCAGGCATAAACCCCGATTGGTTTGCAGATATTATCAAATTATTTCGAAAAAAGTTGAACACATGTTTGAAGAATAACTCTTTCGATAATTTTGCCCGTGCAACTCAAAAGAGACATGGGCCGGTAGTTGTTGCACAGATTTTCTTCTCCCTTTTTATGTAGTGGTGTCACATGGGTTTCTTTCCAAATTGATGGGAAATCTTTTTGATTAAGAGACAGGTTAAATAGCTTTGTGAGAGGTTTGGAAATGGACGGAGCTGCTTCCTTCAAGAGTCTAGTACTTATTTCGTCCGGACCTGTTGCTTTGGAGGTATCAAGGCTTTTAAGAATATCCAAAACTTCATTTTCGCAAATATTTAAATTATCAATAGTATTTGTAGGATGCCTAGGACGTATAGGGTTATGAGCTGTAGAAGTATCGAGATTACTCTGGTTTAAGAAAAAAGAATTAAATGCCTCGGATTTGGATAAATTATCAGTTACATGTATCCTTCCACATAATAAAGAGGGTATAGCCTGAAAGTGATTCCTATTTAGAAAATGTTTTACAGTCTTCCATCAAGCTTTGCTTTTCTTTTGGTTTTTTTTTTTAAAGAGTTGCTCAGTTTGTTTTTGTGTTGATGTTCAGCTTTACTTAAATTCTCTTGGTATTGGTTACGAAGTCGGTTATAGGTAGCCCACAATTCATGACTATGGGGTCCGTTTTTGTTAATTTTGGCTTTAGTGTAAGCGCGCATGACCTTCCGCTTTTCACATCGTAGGGATGAAGAGTACCATGGGAGGTCATCAGGACGGATTGAGACTTCTTTGTTTGGAACACATTCTTTAGCAGCGTGCAAAAAACATTCAGTCCAAGAAATACAACATTCGTTTACGTCATTAGATAAAAGGAAATTGTCCCACTGAATTCTACTTAAATAGTCACGAAAGTAATCAAAATTTGCTTAATCATACTCCCAGATTAATCTTTTATAGACGGGTTGCTTCTTACGCTGAAACAAAATATTTGCGGATACAATACTATGCTCGCAGTTAGAAATCGGTGGCAGGACGCTTATTTCGTGGATATAATTTGGAATGTTGCTGATAATTTGGTCTAAGCAGCTTGGGCGTATTTTAAACGTATTTTATTTCTAAAAGAAAAACAATTGGGAAGAAGGGCAATGCCTTGTATTAACACTTTCCAGTCTGAGTCAACAGCTTTCCTCGGGGCACTTTCCGCGCAATGCGCGGAAAGTGCCCCGAGGAAAGCTGTTGACTACCCGCTAATGGTAGATATGACATGTTGGTATTCGTTGGAAACGTCTTTCCATGAGGAATTCAAATATGAAATCGTGATATAAATATTTTATAATCTGTGTGAGTCCGCATATATGCGGACTCAGACTGGAAAGTATTAATCCCTGTTGTGGATAAAAGATGAAAGCACAGGACTGATTTTACAGCACAGCTCCAAAGAAGCACCGTCCATTAAGTCCAAAGGGACTTGATGAGCAGCGTGGTGGGGAAAAACAAAAGGAAGGATAGACGCCACTAGAACAAACACAGATAGCGGGGCTCATGAAGTTATCTTTTTACCAGTATATTATTATTAAGTTACAGTTTCGAATCATCAATATGAATGATTAAGTTACAGTTTCACCTTGGAATCGTTCACTTTTTTCAATAAACTCTGAACAGATATAAATATAATAATAGTGTCCTCGAGACTGCAAGAAGCACTGGCAAACAAAATTGTGTTTGTAGAAAATGGAGCCAAAGGACCGATGGTTGTATGTAATGCATCTGGAACGACAATGTATTTTGGACAGGTGAGAAAGTAGTGCCAGATACTCTCGGTGATGTCTCCACACTAATAAGCTGCTGAATGTTTTACACCAATCTTAAAAAGATGTTCATTCAATTGACTCCGGCCCACACGCAAACGAGAATGTAAAATAGACAGATATCTTTCACCTACACTAAGAAGTTCGGCAAATATAACAGAAAACCGTCTGGGAGTGGAAATTTTAATTTTCTTAAATTGGGACAAAGTTGGAAGATTTCTAGTTTCCAACGGGAGAAGGTTCCACAACGTGATAGCAGAAGGAAAAAAGGAGTTTTGGAATAAGATTGTTCTACAATTGAAAGAGGGTAAGTCTGAACGTCTGCTTTGATAAAGTTATGTCCTAGTGTTACGGTGGAATGTTGGAGTATTGGGGAGAAGAGAGTACAAATAACTAGGGGATAATTTATGAACTATTTTATACATCATCATTTGTTTGGATCTTTCTCTTCGTTTGGATAGTGTCTCCCAGCCAGTTTCTTCGTATAGCTTTTCTATAGGGGTGGTTTTTATTGCGCCTGTCACGATCGGGCCGCAGTCAATAGAATGTTTTCCAAAAGTTTTGCATCATCCTGCGTGCAGCCATCCCAGACCACATTTCCGTACTCTAAAATAGGTCGAATAAAGGAGGTATAAATCGTTTCTAAAGTGTCACGATCCGGGCGATACTGTAGAGTTCTCAGAATGTTTACTTGTTTATAGGCTTTAGTTGCAATTTGTAATTGAAGATGAGTCAAGAGTGCTTGGAGGACCGGTTTAAAACCACCAGTTGCCTTTTATGGGTGACTGCTTGTCTCAAGTCAGGAGTAGAATTTGTTTCTTCACATTGGTATTGGAAGATGAATGTTGATGCTTTGGTAACTCTGGAATCTCTTTGCTGTCATTGTTGGGTTTGAAATTTATGAATGTGTGTCATGTTTTTCTAAACTATTTGATGACATGGAGGCAAACTTTATTGACAAGAACAAGTCATACTGGGGATACTTCAACGAAATGAAACGTGTCCTAGTGGAGGTTGGTTTAGATCATACTATATATAACAAGAACGTCGATCTTAATGACGTTTTTCCCAAACTAAGTTTTGATAATTTTAAGAATAACTTCTTCAAAGAACTCAATGGAAAAAGTTCTCTTTCTTTTTATAGATGCTGTGAGAAATATACTTTGCCCGAGAAATACCTCTCTGGCTGTAACGATTTTAAGAGCAGGAGACTAAAATTTAAGGCCCGAACGAGATGTTTAGGTCTCCAGTCAGACCTTGCCCAATGGGGGCTCTCAGGAAATGTAAGCTGTGTACGAGTCTGACCAAGAAACACTGGAACATTTTCTTTTTGCTTGCCCAAGTTGGAGAGTTTGGCTTTATTTGGCACACTAACTTAGAAACAACTCTTGAGACTCTCCACCCAAACACTGGGTTACGCTATAAGAAAGCACCGCCACCCAATAAAGTTTGCATGCTTCTGAGCGAATATAGCATGGATGACCGCCAGTATATCATAACTTAGACAAGCCTGGAAGTACAGACGAGAAACATCAAATGATGCCTGGTAGCGTGCTGGTAACTTTTCATGTATGTATGTATGTGTGTATGTATGTATGTATGTATGTATGTATGTATGTATGTATGTATGTATGTATGTATGTATGTATGTATGTATATTTATATGGTGTCCCAATTGTACATATTTCAAACTGTATTATGTCTGACGTGAACCCATCGTTTTTAACATGGTTCTATGTGAACCTATCGTGGTTCACCCCGGGCCGCTGGTGCCCCTGTGTAATGGGGTAGTTTTTCAATAAATTATTATTTTTATCAACCGTCTCCTGATGTTGATCAAGTTTTTGCTCTTTTCCACCACATTTGAAATGTGGCTACTTTAAGTGAAGCTTACTTGAGCTTAGCATCCTTGTTCGCCTTTGTGGGATTAAATGTGACCAGCTATTGCTTTGCGCAGGTCCTAAAATGAGATAAATTTATGTTAAGGTCGTTGGTAAACAAACAAACCAACTAACCAACCAACCAACATATGAATAAATAAAAAGTGGGATTTTTTGTAAGGAAAACGGGCCTTTTTTGTAAGGGTCTAATATTTGGCTTACATCCTTGAAACTTTGTATTATAAAACTTTTTGGTAACATCTAGGTTTGGTATGCTCACCTTTTTTACAAATGAAATAACAAAATTTCAATCGAGGGTCTTAGACAGGCAACCCGTTCTTCATCTTTATGAGCCACAGATCCACACAAATAAACAATATATTGGAAAAAGAGGAAAACTAAACCTCAGTCCCACTTAAGGCTTCACAATATTCGTTTTTACATGTCTTTCATCCTCGGCGGCTGGGGTGTGGCACCATTCCCAAACCATGCGTAGTTAATTTTTCACACCAAGGAAACCAGGCATGTGGTTACCAATTAAATAAATACCCGCCGGTAGTTTTGCACCTGTATCCACTATCATGGCAACCTTCTCCAGTAAGCTTCATCTTTGACCCAGCAGGCCACCTAGGTTCCTCTGCCCAGTGTTGCTACTTAATTCATACCCTGGGATGACTTCAGTGTCAGGTACAATATTCCCATTCTCGGGTCCACAGCTGCCCACAATTTGTAACTTCAAGGCATTGTATTTACATTTTTAGTTAATGCACACACTGGAAAAGTTCCTTTATATATTGTACATTACATTCATTTGACAAATTCACCTTCCCTTAACACTAATCACACTTATATTTAGGATACTACCTCTTCCAAATATCCAATCAGGACTGACCTACATGGACTTGGCTGCCATTTTGAACATTGTGGACTCTGCACCCAATGGTTTGTAAATGAGGACAGGTTTGGGACGATCTTGGAGGTGGGGTGGGGGTGTTATAATATATGAAACCAAAGGTATATATTTTGCAAATATTTCAGAGCATCAATAATGATATGTTATATGCTGTTTTATGGTGTGTATTATTTATTGGGCCTCTTACAATCTACCAATCCTAGAATCCTAGTCAGGAAAATATTCGGAAGCCGGACCATGAGTAAACAACGATCGTCAACATACAGTGTGAGACCACGTGCCAAGCATTTTGAGATCCAATGCGATCATGTGCAAACTTGGGTACATTTCATTATGTTCAGTCTACCTCGTTTGTTTTCACCAACGCACGTTGCAAAAAGTGCTTAACACATGGGCACCTTTCACTTTGATATCAAAATCAAATGTACTTTTGTGAGACTGTCCCACAATGCATTGCATTGTGTTCAAAATGGCGGTCACCAATAAATGCATGATTTGCCAGGATATCGTGTCACATTTCTAACGATGAAAACTGCTTCAGACACAACCGAGCGGGTAGATTAAAGTTGACATAGTAAATCCTGTTTTAAAAATACTTTAACGACCGTTTGCCCTGGTAACTCGGAGAACGGACACCTTGAACCTAACAAAATATTACGATAATGATCACCGAACAGCTTATGCTATGTCGGGGCTATGCTGTTTCAATGAACAACCATTGCTATGTAGTCATGCTGTTTCCCCGCCCCAAGTTAACCCTCCAGACAAGTTGAAATAAAATGCGTGTTTGAGTTGACTTAACTGCAAAATAACGATACACGACGGCCACCTTGACGATAAAAACCTTTAAGGTCGATCATTTTTATTAGAGAAGATGGATGTTCTTTCCCATCTTATACATTGTCTCCTTTGGCGTCAGTTGGATTTGTTACCTGGGCACAGCCGGATACACTTCTTAAGCAAAAAAACGTAAAATTTATATGCGGAATATAAATATACATTAAAGTAGCAGTCCAAACTTGATTAAGCAATCTGTGAACATAATGAAAATATAGTTAGCTTAGTGTTATTAAATTTGAGGGAAACAAGATCATCTCAAACATTTGCAATAAAAACATCCAAACCATAAGACAATATCCAGAAATTTACATGCTAATATGTTGAAATATTTGAAAAAATTACCTCTTAATAACCTCCCAATTTAGGTTTCTGAGAAATGGGTTCAACTCCAAAAGAGCATTTAATTGGGAGCAGAGAGGTCCAAAAAACGCAAAATCTGCATTATATTTAATGATTTATTTAGAGAGGAGTACTAGCATCTAACCTTGAATTACAACTGTTAAGTCACAGCAAAATCGTGCTTTATCAATATTGATATCAATTCATACTCAAGCCATGCAGGACACAAATCCACCATTGAACATGATCAGTTACTTCCCATGGGTGTATGTTTAATTTGTAGAATTTACTGGTCCAAACCGAAAGAAAGCGGTATCAACCAGAAGTGTAATGGCACTTGACAAAGTTTCACTTAACTGGCGTATGATTTGAAATTATTACAATGAAATACTTTAGACCAAAAGTGGTTTTGGCGTGTGTCTTAATATCAATGTTTTATGGCAATTATGATTAAACATTTCGAGAACCAATTTCTCTTGCATTTTTGGTCTCTATGGCAAACCAAGCTCTGTATTATCCCTACTACACTATGGAGCAGAGGAAACAATGAGATTGGTCGTTTTTTGTTTGTTTGTTTGTTTGTTTTTGTTGCCAATATATAAAGATTAAGACGCAAGTGTAATTATGATTTTATCGCAAATAATTAGTGACTTTTTCGACATTTACGGGGTGCATGGTTTGCGGGCAAATTTCGATAGTCTATTCAACAGTTAACATCAGAAGACACCGAAACATTGGATACATAAATTCTTTGGAGTATGTCGAATACACACATGCATATAGGATATTTTATCCTAATGATAATACATTTTGAGCTGTAATCAATTAATATGGGGCTTTATTTTGGTGTCTTAGGCTGGCACGTTTGTTCATAACATTTACGGTTAAATTTGTACATACTGTGAAAAACCCCGATTAACACTTTAAGCATTCAGATTTTGTATTTTCGGTATGATTTCTGTTTAATTTGTAATACTATGTATCAGGTATTCCATTGTGTTTAAAGGTAGTATTACAATATTTGCAGAAATGGTCTCCAGTAGTGGCCAAACAAAATATAACTCAACAGATGGTTGTTGAGCTGTGCATTTTGAAGCACCGGCAATTAATCTAGGGTTAAAAGAATTTTTTTGTACCAAGTATTTTAGGAGTCAGAACAATACAGGGAAGGAGCGGTCATCATCAGATGCATTAAAGATAAAGATTCTATGTATTTTAAGTTTATGTAAATGAACAATCGAAGTGTGTAAATGTCGTTTCCTTTCATATCCGATGTCATTTATTCCTAGTTTAGTTTTTAAATCAATATCACACTTTTTGTAAACTAATCCACAACGATTACCATATATGTATGTTAATTATGTGCGAATCTTATTTGCAAGTCCTCCACTTGCTATGCTGGCCAAATTTGCTCCTTCTTTTTTGAGAGGTTAATCTAATACAATGATTTTACGTTATGCAGGATACAAAATGAGTACCATTAGTGTTGTCACATATTAAAACCAAAGGTCCGTTGCATGACTTTTTCAATTTAAGTTTTCTTTGCTGAAAGCCAACACTGACCCGTTACACTATATGTGTATGTGCTCTTGATGTGAATTTAGAAAATACCAACTTCCTATCCATTATCCGCAGCATAATTCCGTGTCATAGCAAGTCGTCAACAACATCCCACCGTAAAATACTTAGTACTATCAAGGAGGGTAGTGGGACCTCTACCCTCCTTGGTACTATTGGAATATAAACGCTGAAAAATGTCTAACCCAAATATATTTTTGAACTCCTACATGTTGGGGATCATTGTTTGAAAGAATACATGTAAATACGAATTTAAAATATATATTTTGACAAGGGGACAAGAGAACAAGATCCGAAAATATAAATCGGGCTAAAAAACACTTCTAGCTAGTTGTTACTGATAAACGTTTTTTTTTTCCGTAAAGCAAGATTTAACTACTGGCCCCAAACAACAAGGTTGACATATTTTGCACATAATACTGTTGGCATATTTGTCGACAACCCACAACGTATCATGCAATTCTCAACATATGTTAGTTTTTTTTTCCGGAGAATTCAGAAAGTTACGGGTACCCGGAAGTACAACAAGCCAAGTTTAGACTTAACGCTTTGGGTTATATTTCAGAAATCGTACAGTTGTACATGTTCATGTGCGCCATGCGCATGCGCGCGTGGGCCTTGTTATTGAGAGCTATTTACCTCTTTTAGGTACGTGGGCTGGATCTTCCATACATAAATACTGCATGGAAATATTAACAGCTTGTAGGTCAAACACATCATTTACTGTTCAGTTGTTCACGCTTCCTATTTATAAGTTGCAGACTTTACAAATTTAATTGAACAATTTCATTCCAAATGTTTGTGAATAGACACTATTGGCAACCACTTCCACCTGTATCCACGTGTTATCGGATGGCATGCTATAAAAAAGAGGCTCACTAAAGTACTTTGATGGAGTAAAAGTAGGCTTTTTTCGTCGATTAATCTATAATTTTTTTTTAAATTGTAGTCGATGGGAACCTTATCAAATCGGATTGGGCTAAACACATAATATATTGGTTAAAACTTATTTCTTGAAAGGAAAAACGATTGGGGAGCAGGCAATGCCCACATGAACATCTCTCATGAAAAAAAAAATGAAAATATACTGGACGTGTTACAGGACAATGCATGGACAGAAACAAACCTCTAAAAGATTCACATAACATTTTACAACACAGATAGTAAAATCACATAAGGGTTTCGTGGTTCCCCCTTCCATGGAAATAAAATATAACACTTGCCATGGAAATCGTTTTGTTCCTTGTATGTGCATGATAACAGCATGGTAAATTTCGAGTTTAATAGACATGTTGCAATTTTCTGGTCCGTGTGACAAGGTTTTAACTGTGAAACTTTTGTCAGCCCTCCGCACCACCAAGCGAAAGGTAGAGCGTATCCGTTAGCGCGCCAAACTCAGACCGCAACTCTGGCCATACTTAAGCCAACTAAAGAAATAAATATATTGAAGATTTGAGACTCGCTGAAGAACACTATTACGAGCGCCTGGGAGATTCTATTGACAATGCAAACAAAAGAGGGAAAAGTTAAAACAGTTAAATTCTTTTTACACAAAAATGAGGCGTCTGATATCCCAACACTGGTCCATGAAAATAAAACGTTTACTGACAACGAAGCTAAAGCCCAAATTCTGAACGATTTCTTTCTTGACCAAACCAAAGTTAATGATACAAATTTTACGCCACCAACGTGCCAACCAAATAATCCGGTTACATATAAAAAATATTTCAATAAGTAGCAACGACGTGTTTTGGGTTCTGAAAAGTTTGGATATTTCAAAAGCCAATGGTCCAGATGGCATAAGTGCACGCTTACTCAGGGAAGGTGCCCCTGCTACTACAGATTCTCTGGCAAAGTTCTTTAACATTTCTTTGATTGATAGTAAATTCCCAGGAGAATGGAAGAAGGCTAATGTAGTCCCAATTTTTAAAAAGGGATCACCGAACCACTGTAATAATTATAGACCAATATCATTATTAAGTTCCGTAAACAAAGTTTTCCAGAGAGTAGTATTTAAATACGTATTTAACTCTTTCCGATACAACATCGCCATACCGGAATCACAGTCCGGATTCATACCGAGGGAAAGTGCTGTCAATTAACTTGTATTTTTGTATCATCATTTTTGTTAAGCAGTAGATCTTCAGAAGGATGTAAGGGTTATATTTTGTGATATAACGAAAGCTTTTGATCGCGTCTATCACCCGGGACTTATACATAAATTAGAAAAAGCGGGAATAAGCGGCACACTGCTGCAGTGGTTCGGTGATAACTTAACGGACGTAAGCAAAGAGTTTTTGTCCAGGGTGCGACTTCGCGTTGGGCACAATTCAAAGCAGGCGTCCCCCAAAGGTTCTGTATTAGGACCGCCTCTGTTCCGATATATATATATATAAATGATATAGTAGATATAGTCCATTCATCCGTTCGGCTCTTTGCCGATGACACAACTCTGTTCATCAAAGTGGATGTCGCCTTTAATGCGACCAATGGTCTCAATACTGACTTGCAGGCAGTTGAGGGTTGGTCGCGGCAATGGCTTGTTTCCTTTAACCCTGTGAAATCTACCAGTATGGTCATCTTCAACAAGAGGAATCCTTTAAATTACCCCGATCTAGTTTTTTTGAATGAAAAGCTACCCGCAGTTTTTGATCACAAACATTTAGGCTTAACAATTAGCAGTGATCTGTCCTGGTCTAACCATATCAAAAATAAAACAACTAAGGGAATGAAAATGGTGAATATTCTTAAATATCTGCAGCTTCGTATTAATAGGAAATCCTTGGAGATTCTTAATCTCTCATTTATCAGACCTCTCTTGGAGTATGGGTCAGTGGTATGGGACTAGACACTGCAAGAGTCTCAACAACTAACTAACGTCCAATTGGCAGCAGCCAGAGTTATTAATGGGGTCACTTCTAGGACTAGTCATGATTTAATTTATGAAGAAATAGGCTTTGAAACATTATTTCGGCGCCGTGAAAAAAGCAAGCTGATTTTATTTTACAAGATCATGCACGGTGTAGCTCCTTATACTTATGCAACCTCATTCCTAACCTGGACAATGAAAGAAACAGATCTGGTACGAATATCTGTTTTTCGAGCACGAACAAACCGATTTAACACTTCTTTCTTTCCATCGGTTGTACGATTGTGGAATAAATTGCCTACTGATGCGCGTAATTCCGAAGACCTTACATCTTTTAAGAAAAAAAAACAGACCAGGGAAAAAAGTGCAAACAAGCTATACTACAGAGGTGACAGAAGGCTAGCTGTTTCCCACGCACTGTTGCGTATGGGATGCAGCAATTGCAAGCTTAACTCGGATCTGTGCAAAAAGGGTCTGATAGAGTCTCTTCAGTGTGCCTGTGGAAGCGGAAATGAAGATGTTTTTCATTAATGTTGCGAGTGTCCTTTTTATATAACTCAGAGAAATACACCTCAGAACCAAATTATGTCCTTTGCGCCATTCACGGTTTCAACGTTATTATATGGGTCCATAACACGTACCTCCAAGCAAAAAGAAATTATTTTTGACGCAGTCCACAATTTTATCCAAACAACAGGCAGACTGGGAGCTGTGACGTAGTTCATACTATGGTCAAAATCCTGAAATCAGAAATGTATCGTCTGCGTATATAGTTAAGTGAAGGCGGACTTCATCTCCCTACCCTCTATCTGTGACGTCTTGTGTCGTTGCACTTATGCTCGTGTGGCGCCGCCACTCTACCTGTCCTCGTCTTGTGGCGTTCTTTCTTATGGTGAATTGTCTCTGAACCTGTGATACGTGACATCTCTTCTTTAATCTTTTTTTTTATGTGCATGAGGGGTTTATATAGGGCTCTGCCCTGTTTCCCAATTGTATCCTTACGGAAATAAAAATATGTTTAAACCAACTGTGAAACGGGCATGATGTATAACTGTATTATGTAAAGGATTTCGTTGTACGGTATACTGTGGACACTCCAAAAAATAAGGAAAAATATCTTCCTTTCCTGTGCCACAGTAACATTGACACATTTGATAATTTCTCAAATGATAAACAGTTTCAGCAACATAGAAGCACTTTATGTTTGGTTTCGGGTCTCAAACAACTATTTTGTACAGATTAATTACAGTGGAACGCGTCATTCGCAGGAATTAAACATGGCAAGACCATCAGACCTAGGCTTATTACTTTTAACGAATCGTGTGGTTCCGAAATGATTAACCGACTTAAAATCCGTTGTTTATACATTTGAAAAGCATTGTAATGACAATCGATTGACAAATAAGCATATGGGATACTTTATGAGGTCAATATTTTCGATTTTGCAATATTTGTGCAGAATACGCTAAAATTTAATCGAATAATTTCATTCTAAACTGAACATTTCTAAAGAATGAGCACAAAGAGTATTTGGGGGAAAGTTCAAACTCTCTCAGTTGTTCTGCTTGGTTCCTTGCCGGTACCGCTTTATCTTCTAAGCGCCATCCATGAAAGTCTGGTTATACCTTAGCAACCGAGCTACCAGTAGGACCCACAGTCCCTGTCTGTTTCCTATAGGGCCCCATTCAGCAAGAAGCCGCCAATCACAATTCTTTTCGGTCAACCAGGGCGCAGAGGGGAAGCCGAACCCAAACACATGTTTGACAGACAGAAGGAATAAGGTCGAGGTACGTCATTTTTTTTGGGGGGGGGGGGACTGAAGTTTGAAAAAAGACCAATCACAATATTCAGCCGGTAGGACACCCTATGGACCAGCTAATCTGTCACATGGAATAAAGGTCACACCCAACTGAAGGCAGCGTTTCCTTTGAAGGCAGTTTTCTCTCCATTAGCTAAGGGACTACAGACAAACTTTGAATCACAACTTCTTTTTTCAGTTTTGCTAAAAGTGGTACAACACGGCGGCAATCTTATTCTTATCATATCAACTACAAAAAACAAAAACAAAAAACAAAAAAACAAAAAACCAAAAACCAAACCCCCCCCCAAAAAACCAACAAAAAAAACAAAAGCAAAGAAACAAACAGCACCCCCCCCCCCACAAATGCACGCCCCAAGGAAAACAAAAAACCAAAAAACAAAGGGTCTTTCCTTCTCCTTTTGTTTTTGTCTTTGTCTTTGTCTTTGTCGAGATCTGTCTCGAGGGCCATCAGATATAATACCAGGACCTTTGATGTTTGATTGAGATGCCATCTTTTCAGTTTCTCAAGAATGATGAAAAAATAGTGAAAAGTGTGAGACTCGGTTTTTTATCGATAAGCACATTTACTCAATACTTCCGAAATAATTTTTCAAATTGAGTAATGAAAAAAGTGGATGTAGCCTTTGTGTGAAATTGAGAGGACAATTTTACGTTATTGTGTAAACACAATGTCCTGTATATCGTTGACAGTACAAAATACGGGATTCGCAGCTTGTTAGCTTGCAGAAAGTAATTATATACTTTTTAGTACATTTCATGAGGATTCTAAGCTTGGTCGGCCAATTTGTGAACCTGTCTCACAACGTATCATGTATCCTCATAACTTTCACTTTACAAAATTGTGGTACGTCCGCTGCAACTCGTCATTTGTGGAAAATAATGATGGATAGAACCAGTAGTGACGTCATCAATGGAGTAAATACAGTGAAACCTGACAATGGTGACACCTGCTTATATGGGAGAGTAATCTCTCTCTCTCTCTCTCTCTCTCTCTCTCTCTCTCTCTCTATATATATATATATATATGTATATACATATATATATATATATATATATATATATATATATATATATATATATATATATATATATATATATATATATATATATATATATATATATATAATTGGGACAATCTATATTCTGACTCAGTCTCAGTATAGAGTATAGAGATGCGCTGGGAAAACGTCGTTGACCTACCATTCATTTCCTTTGTGTGTAATTGGAAATATAAACAATTTTGCGGCCAGACTCGGTAGCCCATCCGTGTTGAAAGGGACCGTGGTCAAATGTCTCTTTTTGTCTGATCCATCGGAAAACATGCATTTTAAATCCTACTGGTGATATTTTGAAGTAAAATTCATAATATTATATTCTTTCGGCGAAATGGTGTCACTTTCCTTGTGTAAAATACGTGCAATTACATGTGTATGTGTAACTTTCGGGACCAACGTACCTCTTATTAGTACATGCGAGAAGAGACGTAATATTCATACTTGAACTTTATTATGTAACTTATTAGAGGTCCGTTGAATGAAAAATGAACCATTTGCAATTTTATTCCACACCCCTATACCTTACTGTACGGATATTTTTCCCGCCAAAGCCATTATGTTTCCAGACAATGTTTGTTAACATAGCGGTGTTGAGGGAATCACGCAGCAAGCTGTGCACACGAAATGTCTTTGTGGACGTGCTTGATATGAACATGAAATGTAAAAAAAAAAAAAAAAAAAAAAAAAAAAAAAAAAAAAAAAAGAGCCATTGAGTAATATCTTCTGACTGGTCATTTGGGGTATCGGTATGAACAAAATGACCTTTCGTGGGTTCTTGGAGATTTGTAACTAAGACTTTTTATACTCAAAGGCTTGTACCCTCTTTGGTATATTTGCTTGACTTTTTTTATACTTCTCCAGCCTTCAGGGGCAGCAGATTAACGCTTTTTTTTTAATTAGGAAACAAAACTAAAACTCACAAGTTGATAGGAGTAGAGCCAATTCGTATCTGGCCAGAATACACAAAATCCGTCAGGTGATGTTTGGTCAGTTATATGTCTCTTGACCTTCCAGGGTTCATATCACAATATCCAGAGTCAGATGTCAGAGTTATTAAGGTATACCCTCTTATCCAGGTTTCCCTATTGATAGGTTGCAATATATGCTGCTGCTGCTGCTGCTGATGATGATAATAATGATGATGATGACGATGATGATGATGATGATGATGATGATGATGATGATGATGATGATGATGATGATGATGATGATGATGATGATGATGATTTATTTAAACCCTCAGAACTGGGGAACACAGACAGAAGCACAGATGTACATAAAATATTTTTTCAAATAAAAAACACGCACATAAAATAAGATACAATTAAGAACTAGAAAAAAAGATTTGCTTCACAGCAAATTTTCTGTCTGGGTGCCTTCAAAATGAGAACAGAACTTTTGAAATGATACACTTTGCCATTGTTCAACATAATCTAAATTTTGTGTATTAGCCTAATTTTTATAAATTAAAATGCTCAGCTTTGGTCCTTGGTTCAAGGGATGTGGCCATGTTCCAAACTTATAAAGTGATGTTTGAATGAAACTACTGTCTATAATAGTTTTGAAGCTTTTCAACATTTTATTTTGTGTATTTGCCTAATTTGCATGCATTATGAGCCTATAAGAACTTTGGTTTATTGTTCATTGGATGGGGCTGTGCCACAAACCCATAAATTGAAATAGGAATGGCACTTCTATAATAGTTTTGAAGCTATTAAAGATTTACATTTTGCATATTCACCTAATTTGCATAAGTTAAAATCCTACAACTTTGGTTCACGGTTCATTGGATGCGGCTTTGCCACAAACCTACAAATTGAAGTTGGAATGGCATCTCTGTGTGCAATAGTTTTGGAGATATTAAACTTTTAGATTTTTCAATGCCCCTTATTAGCATAAATTGGAATTCTATAACTATACTGTCCATTACAGTGGCAAGTGTCACAAAGGTATATATGCACATTGAAATTTTGAGTCCATCTGCAATAATTTGGAAGATATGGCGCTTTTAACATTTTTGTTGCCTCTAAAATTTGCATTATTTTAAACATCATGACTGTTCCAAATTAGACTTGCTCAAGTCTCACTAGACTGTCTTCCGTATTTTATTTAAAATCACATTCATTGCCAAATTAAACTTTAAGTAAACACACGTCGTAGCCTTATTCTGTTACAATACAGGTAGGCCCTTCAAGTTACCTAGCTGATTGGCGTGGAATGTGTCTATAACCAGATAACACTGACTCCAGATGATTAGCTCTGGGCGGTCTGCACTGTGTTTCTTATCACACAGACAAGCGAGCGGTCATAACGCACTCCTCTTCAGAAGCTGTTAATAGATCTTATGCTCGCGACACAGCGCATGCGCCAAATTTTTTGACGCGCAGTGAATTGTGGACTTATTTGTAGTATGCGAGCCGTTATGGCGATACCTGTGTCGACTATGAAATTACACATGTAGCCATGAGAAGTTTAATTCGTTTTTTGGCTGTGTGCTTTTCAACTTATTCCTGCGGCAAACAACGTAAATTTCATCCCTTGCCAACAAGTAAAAACTGGGGAAACAATGGATAAGAAGAATTCCTGTCCTGGAAAGGACTGAAAATTGTGTAAATTCGTGCCCATGACCTCGTTTGCCGTGTAACTTTGAATGATGACATTTGCACATTGCGATCAGTCTATATAGTTTAGCTTAAATATATCCATTCCAACTGGGTAACCCTGTCATCTGAATCATATTCCTTTAGGAACCAAATCGTTTAGTGTGTTTTGCAACCAACGTGTAAACACAATGGCCATAGATAGATAGATAGATAGATAGATAGATAGATAGATAGATAGATAGTTAAACGAGCGAAAGAACGAAAGAAAGTAAAAGTAAAGAAAGAAGAAAGAAAGAAAGATTACGCTCCCTAAAATAACAAATTTTCCTTCCTTTATTACTGATTTTTCAAAGATAAATACAGGTTGTTTTTCGAGCAAAGTTGTTTCAAAACTAAGGCATTCTTCTGCAAACTTTGATTTCGGAATAATCCGGGTCAGATATGAAAATAGGAAATGTTCAACTTTCATTACGCAATGTCATACATGAAAACAGGGACGTGTTCATCTGTAGCAGAAATTAATCAGATTGATAAGCTGAGATTTTGCTCTTCCACCTTTGTCATATTCAGCTCGACAACCCATGTTATTAGTCATCCAGAAGTAATGTTGGACAATTTTGTATAGATACATATGTTTAAACCTATGAGGTGAGTTTTCTTAATCATAACCGAAAAAATATTCATTTTAACGTTTAAAACTACTGATATTTCACTGCAGGACCCGGAGGTAGAGTTGCTGTTTACACGAGGGACTGGCTACCCTGTTCCCGTCGTGCTGATTTGGAATCAACAACCAGTGAATGTTTGTGGGTGGAATTCCGACTCAACTTTGGTTTAGTATTATTAGGGGTGTATTATCGACCACCTGGTCAGTGTGCCGCTGAAAGACACTTATTCCTCAGTGACCTTGATCACTCAATCACTAGTGCTCTTGAATGTAACCCTAAAACACTCATTATAGCAGTTGATTTTAACGACAGGTGTAGGTCTTGGGATTCTGACCACTCGGAAAGTGACCTGGGTCTGGATTTGGTAAATCTCGTATCTTATAATAACTTATTCCAATTAATATCGGGTCCCACCCGCATCAATGACTTGACAGAGAGTCTTCTCGATTTAATTATTACCGATTCACCCGGTTATATCTTGAATTGTGGAATTTTGCCTCCGATCTCTACGTCTGACCATTCGGTTGTATTTTGCACGATTTCCACTTCTCATCGCATAGACCGCCCCTTCTAACGTAAAATCTGGGATTACAAGAGAGCCGATTTTGAAAACTTAAGTAATGCTGCCCTTAATGCCCCATTTGACACAGGTTTCGAAACTTTTGATGACATTGATGACATGGTGTTTTACTGGACAAATCTCTTCACTGACCTCTGCAATCAATTTATCCCTTCTCGTGATATTCTCTTCAGGCCGAAAGATAAGCCATGGGTCACATGTAAGATAAAAAAGTTACTCAGACAAAGGGATCGCGCATGGAGACGTTTCATGCGACACAGCAGCAAAATTCGCCCCTTTACGCTCTCTGAAACTCTTAACATTGAACGACTCTTTACCTTTTACAAGCGCAAACGTAACATAGCTGTCAATGCTCTCCGTTCTTCAATGAAATCGTATTTTTCCAAAATTCGCACTGAACTCGACTCAAAAGATATTAATCTCAAGAAATGATGGAACCTTAGTAAAAGTCTACTTGGCTCCAAGCTTCACCAACCGATACCTCCCCTTCTTGAAAATGATATAGTTATTTCTAGTAATGTGGACAAATGTGAAATCTTCAACAAGTATTTTGCCAACCAATGTAAATTACCTCATGAAGATATTCCTATGCCATTGCCTGAGTTCTTCTACCGAACTGAGGCTCGTCTAAACTCTTTTCAAGTTGATGAGACTAGTGTGAAAAAAGTTTTACAATCTTTAAGGACCAGCTCCGCAACTCATCCTGATGGCATTGGAAACATGATTTTGAAGAATACCGCTTCCGGCATCAGCCCTTCTCTCACAAAACTATTTAACCATTCCCTGCGCACTTCCTCCTTTTTGGATTCTTGGAAAAAGTGTAATGTATGTCCAGTGTTCAAAAAGAACGACAAGTAAACAAAAAGCAATTACAGACCCATCTCTTTACTCTGCAATGTCTCTAAAGTTTTCGAACGCCTAATCTATAATGTCTTGTATGAGTACTTCATGCGTTATGAACTATTGACCTCTAGAAATTCCGGGTTTCAGTCTAACGACTCAACAATAAATCAACTTCTCAAAATCCTTCATGACATATATAATGGTCTTGAACTGCAAAAGGAAGCCAGAATGGTTTTCCTTGATATCAGTAAAGCGTTCGACCGTGTCTGGCACGTAGGGCTACTTTTTAAATTAAGGCAGCTCGGTATCGAGGAGCCGCTCCTGAAACTTGTCAGTAGCTATCTATCCAATCGTCATCAGTGTGTAGCAATCGGGGGCCAGACGTCATCTATGCTTCCTATTGAGGCAGGGGTGCCCCAGGGCTCTATCCTGGGGCCCTTACTGTTCTTAGTTTTCATAAATGATATTGCTGTTGGCATCTCCTGTGACATCAAACTGTTCGCTGATGACACCAGCATATTAGAGATCATATTTGACCCTGCCACTTCTGGTAGGCGTATAAATAATGATCTTGAAAGAATCTTTGTTTGGGGCAAACAGTGGAAAGTTACATTTAATGCAACTAAGTCTCTAGCCCTCTTGTTTTCAGCTAAACACAACAAACCTGATCATCCACCTTTATTTCGTGGCGAATCTTTAATCCCGGAAGGTTTAAATCATACTCATCTGGGAATTACCCTTTCTCATAATTTGAAATGGAATGCTCACATAACTAGAATCATTGACAAAGCGAGAAAACGCCTAACTTTATTCCTTAGACTTAAATATAGATTATCGCGTAACACCTTAGACTATACAAAGCCATGATACGCCCTATTCTGGAATATGGATGCGTCACATTTGATAATTGCACGATGGGCCTGACAAATTCACTTGAATCTGTTCAGTATGAAGCGGCACGCATTTGTTTGGGTGCACTTAAACGTACTCCTCGACATTTACTTCTTAACGAATTAGGTTGGCCAACTTTGGCCAGACGGCGCCAATACTACAAACTGATTCTGTTTTACAAAATGGCTAACAGGCTGACCCCTGCTTATCTTTTGGATTTGGTCCCACTTGATGCCCGTTCATCAAACCTTCCATCTTCGCAACCGCCGGAGTTTGAGACAAATAAAGTTTACATCAAATCGTTTTGGTAATTCTTTCATTCCCTCTGCTATTAAACTTTGGAACGACCTTCCGGACGATATAAAGCAATCTACTTCACTTGCTCAATTCAAATCTAAACTAAAAAGTACTCTTCTGTCCGTTGATCCTGTCCCAGGTCGCTGCTCGCATGGCAAAAGATTCCCCAATATTATACATACACAACTACGTTTGGATTGTTGTCGTCTTAATTCTCATCTTCATAGACTAAATATTCCTCCGTCTGCTGCATGTAGTTGCTCATATCCCAATGAAAGTACATGCCATTTCTTCCTCGAATGCCCCCTGTTTTCATACCATAGAGTATCCTTGTTGCGAACGGTTTGCAATATTTTGGCACCAGGAGTCAATCCAAGCCTAGTTGTTCATTTAGCAGGTGATATAGTGCTTACTTATATGACACATGGTAATGACAATCTTTCGTCAAGCGACAACTTAGATATTTTTTATTCTGTCCAAAACTTTATTACAGATACAAGACGGTTTATACCTTGAGTTGGTACGAGATGAATATTGTGTTAGTATACTGACCAATTTATTTGTCCTCGGATGTCGTTTTGTCCTGTGTGTTTTGTACATATGATTGTGTGTCTCTCTGTGTCTGGAGAGCCATTCATTTAGTATTGTTGTACTACTTGGCAATCCAGGTGAAATAAATATGTTTAAAATAAAAAATAAAAATATATTTTTACCATGTGCTCCTCAACTAACAACTCGTGTGTTGTTTCTTGGCGTGTTGTTTTCACAAGTAGTTTTTTTTAAAGCAACCAGTACTTGTGCTAATCTCGTAAACTCTTTCATAGCTTAAGCACCGGGTGATTAATTTTATGCAAACATCGTTAACACAAAGAAAGGCCAAGTATTTAACACGTACTAATGGTTTCAGAAAGCAAACTTTGAAGACTTAGGAGCCAAATTCCATATCGCTAACACGTTGTTTTCCCATTTTAAGTCGGTAATTTTAGGGCAATTGCGTGAAATAAAAAGAATTACTGAAATAATACACAATGTCATGTACATTGCAAAGATGTGCAACACGCTTAAATGTACAAAGTTGCATCGATATCCGCACAAGGGATGGGCTCGTATAGGCGTTGCCTGATCCCCACTCGTACATGTATTTTGAGAAATAAAATACGTTTAAACCGAGAGAAACTAATACACACACAAACAAACCAAAATATAGAGTGTTTGCAGTAGCAAAATGTGTCTTGCACGTACGCTTGTTCGTTTGTATATGTCTTTCAAACCTTTTGATTACCAAAGGGATGTCTTAACGGAAGTGTACGTTCTTGATTTGAAGAAAAACTGTTGAAGTTTGGGCAAGTTGTCGTTAGTACTATTGTGCCTTTTGTTTGACAGTAAGCGCACCACAAAAATGACATTTGGCTATGTTCGATGTGTCCACGAGTTTGCGGTTCCCCCTCATAGAAAGATCATTGAAACCCGCGCTCAAGCAGATGGATGCGGTCTCTCTGTTGCATTTTTATATTCATTTTGTCCAGGGATTATTTCTCACTGAAAGGCAGCCCTCCGTGTCAAATAAAATCACACTTCTTAAAGTACGATCGAAACGCAACAGTTAACTCGGAAAAAAGGAGAAAAAGAAGGGAAAATAAAAAACTACCCACAAGCGAAAGAAAAAGATGAGAAAGTAGGGATGCAAGCAAACAAAAACACACCACAGTGAATTGATGATATTTGCTCAAGCCCCAAGGACATCCTTAACTTTAACTCATTTTCCCCCCTTACAGACTTAAATTTTCCACATTGTTTTTGAAGACAAGATAGTTTATATACTACACCTTCAGAAACCAAATATATGTTACCTTTGTCCGACCATATTAGTGAAAAAAACTGGCTAAACAGCGAGTGAAACTTATCACGGCGAGCTATCTAATATCAATGCAGCCCTCAGACTGATCTCAGCAGCGTACTACAATTAATCCCAGAATGCAATTTCCCAACATGGCGCTAATTTATTCAAAATGGCGACCGTGCATAAGATCTATTGAGCTACTGTGTAATGAAGGATTAATTGCAGTGCACCGCGTCAGGCTGAGGGCGTCCAGTGGTGTCGGCAGCCGGAGGGAGACGGTCAGCTTTGTCTCGCTTGAGTGGCCAGTGACAAGCCATGCATTCATTTAAAGACCACTTTGCCTTCAGCCTTATCGCGATGATAATGGGATTAGAACTGACTAGGACTCAATAGCTGCTACTGTTGAAAACGGCACGGCGACAGTGTCGACCAGTTTGAAAAAAAAAAAAAAAACAACAGTAGGACCTACTTAATAACACCGTGTAGTTGGCATAATTTTATTCAATTAACTTTGTGCAGGGGAAAATGTATCGCACTTCTGGGTGGGACTGCGGGATGGGAAAATAGGGACATGCACCAGGGACTTGTGCAAGTCTAGTTCCAAATGAGATGCACAATTTCACTGGTTATGTCAATAACCATGGCAAGTTTGGTGGTTTTTGCAAAAATAGTGTCTGAAAAAAAACTCTGGACCAACTTGGTCATAAAGAAAGAAAGAAAGAAAGAAATTGGCCTTTTATTGCTTTGTTAATTTATCTGAGATGAAAGACCACCTGTCCTATGTGACCACTTTTGTCTGGCATTCATTGATTAGGAGTGGTCTTAAATTGCAAGTACCACTGTACAGTAAAACCTCTCTACATGAGCACCCTCGCGACCAGAGAAAAGTGCCCACTCCTGAGAGGGTCTGCCCCTCTTGGCAGTATTGATGAGTATATGTGCATGTACAGTGTACACATATTATAATTTATAGGGATGTGTATACATGCAATACAAAACTGTCTTTTTTCCTTTATTACATGAACAAATTTTAACAGATGCTGTCAAGAAACAACATAAACATGTATCTGTGAACCATGACAAAACTAAACTGTCTCAGTATTGGCTATGAAGAACAGCCTTCATCTCACTGGTTACAAGAAAACAGAGACGGGAAAGTGGCCACTGAGATGACACAAATATTTGCACTTCCCTGGTTTGGCTGACTCAGCTCTGTATGAACATTGTCTATTTTTAACAGAGGGTACACTCAGGCTTGTTCTGCCTAGAAGTCCAGAGCTGTGAGTCCCCTTTGGGACTGACATTGCCCCAGCCAAAAACAGGCCAGCTAGGACACCAGTGGAAGCAAAAGCCTGCCTGGTACATATGGCAGCATGGAGTCAATCTGTTCCTGCATGAACAGAAAGAGATACTCTGTATTTTATTGAGAGCCTCATTACACAGTTGTTGCGAGTCGATACCACAATTTGCTACAAGACCCAAACCTTCCAAAGCATACACTCAGCATGCATGGACAGAAAGCTGTGAGACAGGTTCAAGCTAATTAATTATGGATGCAAAATGGCTGCCTGGCACCATAGAGGTCAAGCAATAGGTCATAAAGCAGGCAGTTGAAAGCCTGCATGTGGATTGGGGAGAAATTTGGTGAATTTAGCATGCATTAAAATTCCCCACGTTTTTTTTTGTGTTCTGTTGAATTTGCCAGTTGTCTCAAACCTATATGTGGAAGTTAGAACTTTGTGTCTATCTGCAATAGTTTGGAAGATGTGCAACTTTTAAAATTTTAAGTGCTCCTAATTTGCACAATTTTAAACATCATGACTATTCCAAGTCAGGTGCCTAATTTCACTGGTAGGTCAATCACCATGGCAAGTTTGGTGGTTTTCGGAACAGTAGGGTCTGAGAAAAACTCCGGACAAATCTGGTCGTAAAGAAGAAAGAAAGAAAGAAAGAAAGAAAGAAAGAAAGAAAGAAAGAAAGAAAGAAAGAAAGAAAGAAAGAAAAAAAGAATTCTTGGAAAAACAAAATGTCTGGGTTGGCACCCTGACATAAATATTATTGACTCTTAATACATTAGAAGGCTTTTGTCAGCAACTTAGCCAGTGTATGTACAGCAAATCCCATCTTGTTAAAATCGTTATAAATACTAAATACTTTAGGCTGTCAACAACACCATTATCTGACTTTTTGCGACAGTCTTTAGAAAAATTAGAAATACTAGATGAATCATAGTCGCTGCCCAGACACAGTTACATAACAATCTGTTGGAAATGCTACATACACTGAAAGATACAATTATATTGATAAGAGTACTCTAACATATAGCATCAGTTAACATAAACTTGGATAACATGAAGCGGCACAAATCACTATGCCGGCCGTCCAGCGAGAAAACGTTGTTGAATAAAGTCATATTTCTATCTTTAACATGTAATTGAATGCGCAGCCTCAAGTAAGTGTGAATTGTGGGATCTAATCGGAACCCAAGCACTTGCATGTTACTCTGAGTGGCATCAATAAGTTCCAACTGCGTTGTTTTGTTAAATGAGAGAACATCGGAACCATATAAAAGTGTCGGTAATCCTATTCTTTCCCATAGTTCGAGTTTTACAGCAGTAGATAAGCCTGGGTAAGCCACGCCAGCACTAACATACTGAAATTCCCGATTTACGACATGCGGAAAATCTTTTTTTCAATATGAATATTGGACTTCAGGTCCTAAGTGAAATTTAAGCCCCAAATCTCCAAGTGATCAACATTACATAATGCTATCTCATCCAAGTGCCAGTTTACATTATTCATCAAAGTGATGTATCCTACTATCATACATTTAGATTTCTTCCTAACATACCCGAAACACCGGTCCTTCGCATATTTGGAGCATAATTTTATTAATCAAATTCTGAAACCAAGTTACGGTGGAACTAAAAAGTGTAAAATCATCAGCGTACGCAAATGAGTTGCACTTAACATCACCACTGTTCAAGCCAGAGCCATCCTTATCGAGTTTCATCAATAAATCATTTATAAGAATGTTAAATAGGAATGGACAGATGATCCCTGTCTGTTGCTATGAGTGATGCGAAAAATATTACCATAATTACCATTCCACACAATACGACCGTCTAATCTTCTTAGTACACACACACACACACACACACACACACACACACACACACACACACACACACACACACACACACACACAGACATATATATATATATATATATATATATATATATATATATACACATATTATACACTACTATACTTGGCTCGCGCTTAAAGTACTAAAGTACCGTACATGGGTAATAGGGACACCTTTCAAGGGGGGGGGGGGGCTTTTTTCCAAAACCAATGACAGATTTCACTTCATGTGGAATTCATTATAATAACATGACAAAGAAGTGTGAAGTGTCCCACAATTCGCCCGCCATTAATGTGGCTCCTGAAGTCTGAGCTTTATCAAACTGAGCAAGGGAGTTGGCATCCCGACCTGTCATTTTGCCGTGTCGTCAGAGCTAGGTTCCAAACATTACGGTCGTCTTGGCTTTCCAGGTGGTAAAGTGCAGCTAATTGTCACAAGGGGAGCATGTGTCACAAATAGTATTTTCCATGTTTGCAAAAAGCGCTTTCACATCCTGACCCCTCATGAAAGTAAAATGGACAAGCCCTTTTGTTTACTGGCATTGAACTGAACTACATAAGACCCAGACACCTGAAAAGAGATTCAGACGCACGTGACGGATCAGACAGGTCAGCAGGGAATTGAGGGGAAAAAGCGAAGCGCAGGGAACAGAGCTCCCCGACTACTGCCGAGGCTGGTAAGCTGTATCTTGTATGGTCTTTATGTAAATACATTTTGTAAAAAAAATTCTGCGCAGAAATTTTGATACGGCTGAACGGTGAACAGGTATTCTTGTTGGTTTGTGTTTTGCCCCGTCAATGGGGGGTAGAGCCGGGGATAGAGTGGTTACTAGATAATCGAATATTTGCCCCCAAAGCGAAGATGGCTTGGTCATTTCAGATTAGCGATTCACGTTTGTTCATAAGTAACTTTTCATGTATCTGAACACGATGTCACAAAATTCATTGTTTACAAACCGACGGAGATAGTAAAATGTATATTTTGCCACAGGTCGCTAATGTTGCAAGTATACGGAAGCCCGTCGAGCGCAAGGGCTGTGATGTTACCGAAGATGCAAGTCCCAGCTGAAATGTGTTCACCTGCTCCGCCCGCCCTCCGTAATGAGTGATCTTTCTTTGTGCAGGTCAATATATTGATACACTCAGATTGATACACTCAGATTCGTATTTAAGGCAGTGGTCGGAAAAAAAAAAAAAAAAAAAATCTTTCGTAGGATAGAAGCCTGCTGAATAGGACCTTCTAATTTGAAATCTTGCGACTGTAAGTTGGATTTTTCATTGCGTACACGTCTCGTATGTGGAGGAATTCATCTATACACATAACATATCCATACATAAGACAATGACACACCAGGGTGTGGTCTGGTTTAGGTTGATCAATCGGTGCACATTCAACCACACCGTAAATGGGTTATGTGCACAGAATTTGTAAGCCTGGCATTGCAATGTAGATTTCTTTCCATGCACAAAAAAGACACCCGGTAGCGACCAAGTAGACACCACCAAAGCCGTAGGGTGGGGCAGAGAGTGAGGGTGGGGTAAGGGTGTGAGTTTTGGGGGTGGGATTGGTTTGGGGGTCCACTACGTTGGTACAGGTCACAGTGGAATATTTTTGTCAAGGTACAATGTACGGAAAATTATAAATTGAGAAATAGTGGCTGGCATTAATCGGAGAAAAATAAAGGGGCTTGCAGTGCGCAAGTACGGTAAATTAAAATGCCCATTGCGGAAACCACCTGAACCCCCTCGACAAAAGTATTGTTTAGTTTCATGCACGGCACATGACTCGACTCGTGACGGACACGTGCACTTTCTTACTCGGTTCAGTTGACCCTTGCCTAACACCGACTGATAACTTTGGACAAATTATACGCCCAACTTTCAGGACGAAAGAAACCACTATGGGGTTATTAACGGACTCCGCATTTTGTGACAGTATCATGATTAACACCCCACGCAACTTCACACCCCCGCCAGTGAAAACACAGGGTTAAATAATACATGAAAAATTAACCCCTTCAGTGCAACGTTACTTTTCTCATGATGAACGTCCAAGTGGTTATAGACAACGTTAATGACCAAGACAGTATAGTCTGTATGGTGTGTAGTATCTCAAATTACACGTAGGAACAGAAACTACCACCCTTTAATTTATTTGGGCTCATACAGCCTGTGTCAAAATTTTTACAGAAGAACGTGTGCAACATGGACAATAGTACTTCCACATGGATATAGGTTAGACAGGGACAGGTTAGCTTATCGAGAGTAAAGAGTTCGGAATGCGGAATAGGGTAATGACTACTAGGAAGTGGTGCTGGACAAAAAGACACAAATACAGTAACTATACTGAGCGCTGTGGAGTAGGAATCACTAAATATTCTGCTGATGACACTGGTAAGTCGAATAGAATAGAATAGACTAGAGTTGCGTCAATTTGAAGCCCTTTCAGGATCCATTTGTAAGCCTTCAGCCGAAGCAGATTTGTTGTATTACAACTACAACGGCCAGCCCCAACTTCAAAACATTAATTTTTAAAGTTATGAACATCATATTTGGCGGAGAAGTCACTGATGTAAAAGTAGCAATTTTACATGTATTAGATCGATACACAACCCATGCACACATGAAATTCTTGAGGGCGGCCATAGTTGTGTATCCCCATTGGATTATGTGTAAAAGTAACTTTGTATAACCTGAATAATTTTGGGCCGACTGCAATGAAAATTTTTTCAGAATTTAAGCTATATACCTGTGAAGAAGCTATTCTTTGCAGTAAAAATCTGCTCAGACCATAAACGCACTTTTGTGTCGCAAATTTGCCAGTATTTTTAATGCCTATTGGCAAGGTTATGTTTTGCAGAGCAACAGGTGACCACCTTATGGCATAGAGTGTAATTTAACATGTTTTTGTTTTATTGAGGGACAAATGACCAACAGATGGCAAAAAACTTCTCAACTGCAGGCAAACACACCCATAATCATTCAATTTGCAGATCAACAGTCCAGTGAGGTTGGCCTCATAAAGCAAAATTTGTGACGCATAACACACGAAGAGATACATAAATAAACCTGTGTCAGAATACATTTCTGGTGTGGCATAAAAATATTTGTGTAAATTATATACCTTCAAAGTTTGTTGCGTTACTTTTGTTGAATATGTTTCTGCACACAATGGTATTCAAGTTCCAAATTACAATAGAAAGTTACGGAAACATACAAGAAGTCTGGCTCACCCGACTGAAGTGAACTCAGGGATACATAACACTACTATTAAAATAAAAAATACTACGTATTGAAAACACGTGCTGGAAGATGATTGTGTAATAATCATCTTATGTAATGATTTAGAAGGGTTTTGAGTAGTTCTTGGCAAAATATATTAACATGATTTTATACTTAATTTCTTAGTTTTGGAAGTCAAGGTCACATGGCAGTACCTAAAAAAGTATGTTTTGCTCTATCATTAAAATCCATTGGCGACACTGCTGTATTGTTGAAACTGATCATTATTTTCCACCAATGAGAGCAGCAGCAGACTTTCCGCATTTTCATCAAATGCAAGTTTTAACTTTGAAGTCGGTTAATCACCTTGGAACCACATCATTCGTCGGATAAAATAGAGCCCCGGCCTGTGCATCCTGACTTTCTCCGAATGATGCGGTGCTTTGCCTCCAAAGCAGACCCAGGCTGCGTATTTTATCTACTCCGCTGGGGTCTTCCCTTCTTTGACAAGGTCACTGTTTAAGCGTTGGAAAAGTGACTCAGTTTTTAATTGGCTGAGTATGGTTACTATGATAACAGGCTTCAGTACACTAGGGACCAGAGGCCGCTACTTGTCTAGGCGATAATGGATTAACTTCCTGATTGGTGTCTCAGTCGGGGGGTGGGGGGTGGGTGGTGTCGCAGTATAGTTTTGTTTACCTTACTATAAATAAAATTCTAAGAAGGGAAGACCAAGTGTAGTAAAACGGAACTTGGTCTGCTTTGCAGGCAATGCGGTGTTCAAAACGTGGTACTATTTACCAGAGAATGCTATAGGCCTTTTAGACTAGCTCAAGTCTCACTGGACTGTCTTTCGTTATTTATTCAAAATCAAATTCTTTGCAAAATAAAATTTTAAATAAACACACGTCGTAGCCTTATTCTGTTACAATACAGGTAGGCCCTAAACCTTGCTAATTGGCTTGGAACGTGTCTATAACCAGATAACATTGATTCCTGGGCCCGTATGCAGAAAGGTGCACTGTTTACCTGTGGTTTAGCTTATTCCAGGGAACAACCATGGTGTAAAGTCTGATCCGTATGCATAAAGGTGTTGCAAAGTTACCCCTGGTGTAAAGTTACACCAGATTTAAGAATCCGTATGCAAGAAGGAAGTATAGCTTAATCCATGGTGTAAATGGCCTTAAACTGCCCTAGATCTTTAAACCTGCTATGGGGGTGGGGGTGGGAGGTAGTTAAACGGAGGTGTAAGTCCCAGTGGAAGTCAATTTCCTTGTATACGAAGGACCTGTTATGATATGTAAAGTATATAATCATACCACTGTACATTTAGTGAATGTCCATATATGGTAAAATGTCAAATTGTGAAACCAACAGTACGGAAGATAGCTTCATTTCACATACCTTGTGCCGTTACCGATAATAAACAAAATTGCACTGTGAGTACATTAGTCAATCATGCCAAATGTACGCATTGTATGGATATTAAATGTGTTTGCTATATTGGAAATCTACACATGAAAATACTGTAATTACAGAAATCCACACTGTATCCATTACTAGTATGAAAAATAATGACAGTTTGCTTAAAACTAAATATTTTATTACAAAATTGTTCTTGCGCTGATCAAGGCATACATGAAGGCACAATTCTTTTACTTTCATTGAAAAATTGCTTTGAATGGAAACAAAATGAAACTACGCTTTCAACTTAACCTGATTTAACAAATGAAAGTCATTATAAATATCACCTATCTGTTAAAATGCCTGACCAGTCACATGTTTCACCAACAGTTCAATTCACTGCAAAGAACAAATGTGATCTTTTCAACTTTTCAGCATCATGTTTTGCTTAACATAACAAATTTAATTAAAAGTATAAATATTTATATAATCTGCAACATTCTTTGAAACAATATCAGTAAATTAATGTCACAAGTGACCGAATAATGTCTTAGTATAGGTCACTTTAAACAAAATGAAGTATTGCATAGCAATCCATAATCTCC